>JAMZAV010001890.1:0-118576 GCA_024449915.1 Sweltsa coloradensis
TGATGAATTTCCAGCTTGGTGGTCTGCTGTGAATTCACCGCAAAAACATCCATTGTCTGTTATTTCCTATTTTTCTTGTTCGAGAGAAACTCCTAGCTGTCAAAGTCTGTCGTTATTTGTTATTGTTTATAAAGTCAATACACTTAAAAGGATTAAACACTTTTCTCAATTACGATTCATCAATTTCAAGGCGGTGATGAGGTCTTCGCTTCTCAACCTCCTTGCCTTTTCGTTTTGCTGAACTTTTTCTAATTTGACAAATTTAGAAGACGACAATCTTCTCAATTCTGAAAATAATTAACGGTGCTTACGTAAAATGCTAAATATTATACTATATTAGATATATTACCTTGCTTTAGTTACAGATTATGCTTCTAAACGAATATATGCCTACTACTTACTGTCAAAAACTCAAAATTCAATTGTTTCAATGTCAATTTACAGCCTAGGTCTAGACAACGATATAAAACTACAAAATAATGGTATAAATACTACAAACTAATACTTCCCTTTTATTATTATTATTATTATTACTATTATATTATTAATTGGTTTTTAAGCATAAGCCCGCTTTCAGGACATAGTTATTGATTCATAGCAGTTGTCGAAAAAGTTTGCCCCGACTGGGGTTCGAACCCAGAACCTCCGGCCCAGTCGGGGCAAACTTTTTCGACAACTGCTATGAATCAATAATAATAATTATTATTATTATTATTATTATTATTATTATTATTTATTTAAAAATACAATTTCTTAGGTAGGCCTACAATAATTCATATGGATACAGACTTACGCTAGAGTGTGGACACAGGTAGATTAGGCCCTATGCAAGTATTACTAAGACATTATTAAGAGAGTATAGGACATGCGTTTTAGGCAAATTGCTGTTCGCTCGGCCAACTGACACTACAGGTGTCTGAAATTTTGAACATATGTCACAAATGTGGAATTATAGGGCTCTACAGTACCAGTAACACATTTGTAAATTTTGTTTTAAAATAATTTATAAAAGTTAAATAAGTTTTCACGAATTTTGATTTTGCATAAAACTCTAAAATTGACCATATTTCTGATTTTTTCTGACTGATTAAGTCAAAATTTGGAAAATCTATGACCACAGGGCTGTCTATGTATGCTTTATTGACAACTTTGCAAAGTTTCATATACGTCGGATCGGATGCATCTTGGCCGAGCGAATAGCTATTTGCTAACAGCCAAATGTGTCCCATTCCCTCTTACGCAGGTTAGAAAGAAGAGCTAAAAGCTCCATGACAGATAGTGCTAAACCTGCTTTTTAAACTAATTAAAAATACAATACTAACTTAAATGAGGATGATAATAGACGATAGTGCAGAGTATAGGCCTAGTAGAGTAGAAGAAATAGAAACGGTGAGTTTTTTTTATGAATCAGTCAACAAAACATAAGAAAATACCGAATTCATGTACCAAGGAATAGCAGTGTTTTTCAATAATTAATGTCATTACTCATTAGTTATTCAATCACTTAATGTGACGTGCATACTTAGCCAGAGGGGCGCACTTGATGGACTTATCCACAGAATTCCACTTCGCAGCAACACGATACCAATACGCAGCCTGATATGAATTAGTCCTAGCAAAGGGTGGGACTAAGTTCACACCATGACTGTCTACTCTTTTGTAGCTGAGCTGCAGTCTTTTTAAGGGGTCAACATCTATGTTATGTATGAAGCACCTTTTTATAAACATAAGGTCTACCTACCTGATTGGCATATTGCTCAATAGAAGGAAATCCACATGCCTGCCTCCGGAGGGTTGCACTCTTATCAATTCCCCCAGTAATCATCCATGTGGCTCGATTTTGTACCCTCTCGAGTTTCGCCAAATTTTATTTTGATGTCGGATGCCAAGCAGGTAGTCCATATGTTATTACGGGGCGCACCAAAGTTAAATAAGCTGTTCTCAGAACTCTACTGCGACTTCCACTGAGAGTTCTATTGATGAAGCCTGTAATTTTGACGACTTATCTCGTAATATGTCACAGTGTAAGTTCCACTTAAGATGGTCTGTAATGGTTAGTCCTAGAAGCCTTAGAAAGTCTTAGAAGCCATCATGAAAGGGGAAAAACAGTCGTCTAAAGTACGTAAATTTGTACATATTTACATACAGACGGCGGTGCTTGCCCATCCGCTCAACAACAAACTCAACTCCACAGCCACTTAAATCGGCATATTAGCCAACTAGGTGAAGTATCTATGTGGCAGGGCAATGATTATCCCCTTTCATGATGGCTTCTAATCAGCACGCTAGCGCTTGGAGTGAAGGATAGGAGACTGAGCGTCTAGCACTTGGCTACGCAAAGCTTATTAATGTTATTGGCTAGCCCATAGCCTGGGCATGTCCAGAAGCTCTAGAAAACAAAGTTCGGATTTAGGTTGCAGCATCCAGCACAAGCCCCACATTCACCCCACCTTTATTGTTGTTTGCAAGGAACCTCAAATAATAACTGAATCGGTTATTTGAGAAACCGAATAAGTCAACAAAATTTCGTAAATGAGTGAAGAGCCATTTTCTTCAGAATTTCAAGACCTATCGATTAGTAGAGAAACAAAATATTTTTCGACCATGCCTGTGTATATTACAGGGTGTCAATTTTCCCTTTGAGTTGAGAAACCGAATAAGTCAGTCCATACGTTCTGAAGAAAAAAATTGTATTGATTTGAGAAACGGAACAATTCACTTTCAATAAATGAGTCTTTGGCTAACATTGCCGAGAAATTTTAATTAAACAAAGTTTTAAAAAAATGTAGTTTTATGTTTACTATAATAAACTATCATATAAACTTATGATACAACCTTATTTTTACTAATTGTTGGATGAGCGTAGCGAGCGAAGCGAAGATTCCATTTCACTACACTGAAAAAAAAAGGGAGAAAAAAATCCGCGATGTTTTTTTTTTTTTTTTTCATTTTTTTTCTGTTTGTATTATTGTGTGTTTGTTAACACGATTCCGGCTAAACCGATACTCCAATTGCGATGAAATTTTATGGAGACCTTCGAAATCTCTGAACTTAGAACTGCCACGTTTTTGAGCGCAATCGGAAAATTATTTCTCATGAAAATCGCCATTTTACGAATTTTTTTCGATTTTTAAAATTTTTCTTCGACTTATAACACCTTCATGCTTAATTCGATTTTAATGGTTTTTTTTTTTTACAGAACCTTAATTTTATGAATTAATATATTCGTGGGAAATTTGAGCGCAATCGAAAAATTATTTCTCATGAAATCGAAATTTTACAGGTTTTTTCTTTTTTAAACAAGTCTTTGACTTATAACACCTACATGCTTTATCCTATTGTAATGAATTTTTCACAGAACCTTAATTTTATGAATTAATATATTTTTCTAAAATTTGAGCGCAATCGAAAAATTATTTCTTATGAAAATCGCAATTTTACGATTTTTTTCTTTTTTTAAAAAAAACGATTCATAAAAAAAAATTAAAAAATAATGTTATTTTTGTATTTTTTTAATTTAATTTAAAAAAATTATTCGACTTTGTAATAATTTTGTCACAGAACAACAGAAAATCCTCATAACACAATCATGGCAGCTCAATGCACCAATTACGCTCATCCAACAACGCGGCGGGACTTAAGCGTTTTCCTAGTATATATACCCGCCACATTTAATTGAGAAACCAAATAAAGTCCACACTAATAACACCCTCCTAATTATGAAATAACTTGCTCATAAACATCAATATCAACAAAAATCAATGTAACTATGCCACATCTAAATTACTACATAAAAAAACTGCATTTTTTTGACTTCAGGGTGTTCAATGCACGTTTTTTGTTTTACTCAGGACAATGGTTACATGACTAATTCGGTTTCTCAAATAACTGATTCAACTATGTGCATGAAAATATACGAGTAAATGTATGCAGTATGTATCGCATATGTGATATTATTCAATAGGCTCATGTCTCCCACAGGTCCACAAACAGGCTGCCAAGAGACTTCTGGAATTATGTTGTACCAACAAAGGGGTGTACATAAAAGTGGGTCAACACATCGGAGCCCTCGAATACATCCTTCCCAAAGAGTATGTCGATACGATGAAGATACTCCATAGCCATGCTCCTTGCTCGAAAATTGAGGAATTATATCAGGTTCTCCGAGAAGACCTCAAACAAGACGTAAGCATTTGCTCGGCCAACTCTCTAGGCCTGTGTAGACCTACCTACTTGTATCAATAATTTCATTCCATTATCTACAGTAGCCTAAATCTAAAAACTAGGAAAACGCTTAAGTCCCGCCGCGTTGTTGGATGAACGTAATTGGTCTCTTTCTCGATTAAAGGTAATGACATTATTAATGTTTGGTGGTCAGTTCAAAGGCAGCAGATATTTGTTGCGGTGCTGTTCCATCCATTCAGATGTATAATGCAACTACAATTCAGAGATTAAAATGTACCCGTCCTGATGGTCTAGTGGTTAAGACGTCCACCTGGAATGTGGGAGATCCGTGGTTCGATTCCCGGTTGGGGCGGACTTTTTTAATTTCTGAATTGTAGAAAATAAAAATTAAAAAAAAAAAGAAATTGGTGCATTGAGTTGTTAAGTGTTATGCGGATTTTCTGTTGGACTGTGAAAAAATCATTGCTAAGTTGATTTTTTTTAATAGGAAACTAGCCTTCATTCCAGAAATCGAATATGTTAAAGATAACATCTAAAAAAAAAAAAAAAAAAGTTTTTTTTTGTCTAAGGTTAATACTTTTCTCAATATTTAACGCTGAAATTTGAATCTGGCTTCCCGCCAAAAGACAACACGAAAAGTAGTGTGACGTCAGACTGCTGACCGCAGCCTAGCGCAGACCCAAAGGCGCACCGCTATCTAGATATAAATGGTAGATATTCTACCATCCAGTCGGCGGTGGGTCAAACACATCCTAGCAGACAGTTGCCGTCACTGCGCCCGCTGTCATTCCTGCTATCGTTTCTCAATGATCCTTTTGATTGAATTTAAAAGAAATGGCGCTTTATAAAAGGTGTAAGGTACCGATGTGTTTAAACACCACTCTAGAAACACCGGAGAAAGTATTTATATATGTGCCAAAAAAACTAAACAGGTGAAAATAATGGTTAAACGCAACAAGACGAGAATATGTCAAGGAGTCGTAGCCTATCGCTGCAAATTCACTTTACCGTTGTGAATTACCACTTTCATGTAAGTAAATGATATTAATTGGTCTACCTAGTACTTTTTTATTTCGCAGGTTAGTTTCCTATAGGGTTGCCAGGTGTCCCGTATTACCCGGGAAATCCCGTATTTGATGGGTGTTTCCCGCGTCCCGTATGCTCTAACCCATTGATCAGTATATCACGTATTTAGAATAAAGTAGTCCCTGTGCGCTTTTTAACAATACGCGCGGGCATATAGTTATCAATTCCTTCCCCTCGGCCGGCCTTGGTGCCTGATCAGTCTGCCACTGCTGCCTGCAGTTAGGTGGTGAGTGTTCAATCACTATATTGCTTTAAAATTTTCACTGAATTACTCTCAAATGCGTTTTAGGCCCTTCCCCAAAAAACACAACCCCAAAAATTTTCCGCCTCCGGCGGCTGGGGCTTCGCCCCAGACCCCAGTATCACAACGCAAAGTACTGTCCCGTATTTGAGTTTCACTAATCTGGCAACCCTAGTTTCCTATGTTCTAATTTACCTCGGGATTATTATAAGACTAGGACCTATACGTAACTCATTTTCTCGCGGGGAAATATTTAAAAAAATTGAATTTGTGACATTCTCCCATGCGAGAAAACGCCTCTTAACGTTTAGGCCCTAGACTTATAATCCCAAGGCAAATTTTGCTGCGAGAATATTTGGCCGGAGCCTAACAGAAGCTTATAGGAAATTCACTTGTGAATTAAAAAGCTAGTAGACCAATAATATTTACTTGCATCAAAGTGGTCTTCACAACAGTAGAGTGAATTTGTAGAGGGGGCGTCCTCCTCAAAACATTCTCGTGCTGCAGCTTTGAACAATTCTTTTTGCCTTGTTTGTCGTTTGGTTCTTTTGGCACGTGTATAAAATGATCTTCTCCGGTGTTTCTACAGTGGTAGCCTTTGCCCTCTTGGTAGACCTAGGCCCTTCTACCTAGGGCCGAGGTAGGCCTATCACTACGCCCAGGTCTAGGCGCATATTTAAATATAAAATCTAAAGCCCCACCAAACATCAATGATATAAATGATATCATCATCATCAACCTAAAAAAACTTGGCTAAGGATACAGGAAATGCCTCGGCCTAGCCCTACCTAGGCTAGGCTGTGTCTAGGGCATCCAAATGGACATTTTATAGAATTGGTTTACCTAACCTAGGGCAAAGACACAGCCTAGGGCGTAGGGCCTAGCCTAGCGCAGCCTTGAATGACTGTACCATAGAGAAATAACCAGTGGCTCTTTCCACCAATGAGAAATAAATCGCTTTCTAGTCAAGGTCGGGTAGACGCACTGTCAAAATCACATGGTCGTCATCTTGTCATCGTTCGTGTTGTTGTCAAAATAGTCCGATTATTGATGAGCACGGTCCACTGGATAGCCTCTAGGCTTCGCTGCCGCGCACGGCCGCTCGTCGAGGTTTTGTTGTTGTTGTTGTAGTATTTATACAAACTACAACGATGAGCATGCTGCAAGCTACGTAACGCAGTTGAACCAAGAACGAGCGTTTGCGCGGGGGTTCAAAACCCTATAACTTTGTACCCCCGTAGTTACCACGGATGATTTTTTTAAAAAAATCTTTCATTTGTGAAGTTTATTTAACTGTGTTCTATAAATAATAAAAAATGAAAAACGTGAATTTGAGACCAAGGCTAGTTCCCTATTAATCGTAATTTTAAAAAAGAAAAAAATCGTACAATTTCCATTTTCATAACAAATAATTTTTCGATTGCGCTCAGATTTCACACGAATATATAAATTAAATTAAATTAAGGTTCTGTGAAAAAATCATTACGATCGGATAAAGCATGTAGGTGCTATAAGCCAAAGAAAATTAAAAAATCAAAAAAAGTCCTAAAATTGCGATTTTTAAAGAAATTTATCTTTCGATAACGCTCAAAATTCACACGAATATATCAATTCATAAAATTAAGGTTGTGTGAAAAAGTTATTACAATCGGACAAAGCATGCAGGTGTTATAAATCGAAGAATTTTGTTAAAAATCGAAAAAAAAATCGTAAAATTGCGATTTTCATGAGAAATAATTTTCCGATTGCGCTCAAAAACGTGGCAGTTCTAAGTTCAGAGATTTCGAAGGCCTCCATAAAATTTCATCGCAATCGGAGTATCGGTTTAGCCGAAATCGTGCGGACAAACAGACAAAAATACAAAAAAAAAGAAAGAAAAAAAAAATTCCGGAATTTTTTCTCCAGTGTAGTAGAATGGAATCTTCGCTTCGCTCGCTACGCTCATCCAATAAACTAGTGTAGTGACCTACTTTATCTACCGTACTAATTGTACAACCTGACATTTTACTTATCTAGAAGGCTGTGACTTCCAACCACCAGCCAATTGTTATGTTTTAGATCATTGTTGATGAGAACAATAATGAATGGGTAACTTTCTCATCTGCTGTCTTGGAAAGAAGATGTGTTTTTCTGTAATAATAAATAAATAATAAATAAATTGTATTTAGAGTCTACCCACTCAGTTATATAACTGATTTTCAGTGGAGGACTTTAAATCAAAGCGACTAAGCCAACCCTGGAGGCCCCGACGCAATCGGCGAGTGAGCGATAACCAACCAAAGATCGTTTTTTGTAATAGGAAATATAGCAATCAGTGGTATGGACAGTGCGAACACCCGCGAATCAACGCCAGAATCAACAAGGCCGATTCAGCACAACTCTGAATTTATTATGTGCTTCGTTGCTAGGTAGTTGTGCCAATGTGAATCTTAATAAATGTTATTATTTAGCTTACTCAATACAATAATGTAATCATTATGACTTCCACACTAGTAAAGGCCTAGTCTACCCACTATTACAGAACTGATTTTAGTGTGGGACTTGGCACCATGGTAAGTTAAGTGCTGTGTACGAACTGTGTCGGTGCTGGAAACATCTACGTGCATGCAAGGTGCAAGTAATGCCGAACCAGCAATGGGTAATTGAAATCAAGGCTTGTTTGTTGGTCATAGTTCATCTCCTGGCAACACCAGCATCAACGAGGATAGTTTGGAACTATTTTAGTTATTATGTGAGTCCTTACGAGCGTGAGAATACATGTATGTCTCCCGAAGACTCTTAAAAAGTCATTATTACTTAGTTGTGTTATTTGTAGGAAATAATAAAGGGTATGAAACTCTTTTTGTTGTTTTATTATTCATTTATGGGCAATGGTGTGTTGTTGCAATAGGCCTAGGTAAGTGCCATGTTGTTTAGGTTGAGTTGATTTGCAAAGAAATGTTACTGTCATTCATATACATACAGTGTAGTCGCCCATAGTGTTGACAAGGTTTTTATTTTGTGGCATTGGTGGTGGAGTGGTTTGTGTTTTCGTGTTAAGAGGATTGGATAGTCGCGAAATTAAAACCACGCAAAATTACACTTTTTTCGTGATATCTCTAGAACGATGCAAAATATCTAAAAACTGATTCTAGACCAAATTGTGGTTTTGTTAGAACAATATAATGCAAGAAAGAAAAAATATTCAAATATAATAATCGGTGCGGTTTGTATTTAAGATATAAATTTAATTAATTAAATTTCTAATAAAAAACTTAATTACCATCATATTACAATATTTTTTCTTGCATTATATTGTTTCTAACAAAACCGCAATTTGGTCTAGAATCAGATTTTAGATATTTTACATCGTTCTCGAGATATCACGAAAAAACTGTAATTTTGCGTGGTTTTAATTTTGCGACTATCCCATCCTCTTAAATTGAAGTGTTGAATGATGATGATTTCTGGTAGTTATTTCTGGGTTTAATATGATGGTTTGGTGGGGTCCAGAGGCACAGCCCCAGTGGAGGTTTGGAGGCAATGCCCCCACTCACATGGTGAAGTTTTTACATTTCTTGAACTCAATAACATATTATTATTTATTAGTCTATATAATTTAATTTAATGTTATTTGCTTTTGTTGGAGTTGTGTTATTTCCAGATTCGATATTGTTAACCTGACTTGGACGAATTAAATTGGCTTGTGGTGTGATGATCAGTTGGGTCATGTTATCTGTGTTAATAACGAGTGTAGGCTATATGATGTTTGATTTTTGTTCAGTTTTCGTTACTAATTTCAGTATTGTGCTTAATTATTATAAACCTTTGTGTGTGTGTTACAATTTCACACAACACAATTTGTGTTTTTCATTGTGTTTCAACATTCAATTTCTGTTGTCTTTATGTTGTGGTAGAACTTGCCTTGGCGTGTCTTACTTGAAACATAAAATTGATTTATAGATTTAGATACATTAGCAACAAATTATTACTACCGTACCTACTTTGTGTGTCTAAAACCATTTTTCACAATACCCATAATCATTATTAGCAAATGTGCTACACTAAAACTAAAACTAAATTTTAAAAAAATAATAAATACTTCCCCAGCCCATGATTGCTCTGCTTTGATACAATTTGATGTTTTGCCATCTTAAAATTGTTAAGGCCTACTGCAAAATGCAAATGTACAAATACATCATTTAATACGAATTATGCACACATTAATGATGTTATTGTTTTACAGCCCAATGAGTTATTCTCATCATTTGAACCAGAACCGCTGGGCACTGCGTCACTTGCTCAGGTCCACAAAGCAACGCTCAAAGATGGTAGGACTGTAGCCGTTAAGGTGCAACACCCATACGTGAGAGGTAACTCCACCGTCGACATGAAAACCATGGAGGTACTGGTTAAAATCATGTCCTGGGTCTTTCCTGAATTCAAATTCGACTGGCTGGTTAAAGAGACAAAACGGAACATTCCAATTGAGCTGGATTTTACAAAAGAGGCAAAGAACGCCGAGAAAGTTGAAACTCTCTTCAGGCACATACCGTGGCTGAAAGTCCCCCACGTCTATTGGGATCTGACCACTCCTAGGGTGCTGACAATGGATTACATGGAAGGGGGCCAGGTCAATGATTTAAAGTATATCGAGGCGAACAAAATCAATCCGTTGCACGTTTCGTCCAAACTCGGGGGCCTTTATTCGCAGATGATTTTCATCCATGGGTTTGTGCACAGTGATCCGCACCCCGGCAATATCTTGGTTCGAAAGTCACCAAAGGGAGACGTTGAAATAGTGCTTCTTGATCATGGGTTGTATGCTGTAAGTATGAATCCAAAGCCAAAATCCATCACATCACCGGTTTCTAAGTACGGTAGCACTAGTAGGCCTACAAAAATTGCAATCTACTCTGTGGCGAGGTATCGGTGGACTCTCATAGGTTTACCATATTTATGAAAATGAAGTAAATATTACATATTGAGGCAAGTAAACCTTTGTGCAGTGTCCTTATACGGACCTTGATGGGTGAAAACAATCTGCTTTTTAAGGAGCTTGGATGCCTATTTAGTATTTATTGTATTGGCAAATAATAATCAATTTTGAGATTTTTTTCCAAAATTCAAACATCCACTAGTTTTTAAAAATTGATTATTGCATAAGCAAATTTTAAAATGAGGCCATATCAACCCAATTTTCAACTGGCATTTGAGAAAACATTGAACATCAAAGGAACTCTTCTGCTTTTTCCTGAAAAGTAGGGCTGTTTTATTGTGCTTAATTTCCATTACAAATATTATGTAGTGTCTAGTTCACACGGTGACAAGTATAGCTATATGTTAATTGTTAACTAATATTAAACAACATAGGCCTAGTTTTAATAAACCACCAGGACTTGTTAACCGGAGAATGATAATTACCGTACACTGATTTCCGGAACAAAACACGCTTATAATAACAATGCACAGCACTTTTAGTATTAGTTATTTTATTTTGCGTCCATCTGAGCAGTACATTGTCTCACGCAGCACGTGAGTTGCATTGTTATTTTAACTGAGTATTGTTCAGGAAATCAGTGTACCGGTAGGCTAATTATCATATTTTTAATAAAAGTCATGGTATCAATATCAAAAGTCTTTGGAGCTTGTACAGATTATTCAACTGGCATGCACTGAGTGCATTCACAGTTCACAGTTGCTAGTGGCCAGACGGGTAGGGTCTATGCACACCACACTCGTGGCTCAGTGTGGCGTAGATCAGCAAGTCGGATTTGCCATGAATCAGATATCACATTTTTTTTAAAATCGTTTGAGCTAAAATTAACTTGGTTTTACTGTAAGCCTTGCCTTGGTACTACCATTGATTAAAGAAAGACTTCTTTTTATTCCAACTCGCAACCTTCTCGTGGTATGGCCCGCGATTAGGGAAGTTTTTCTCCCTGAAACTAATGGCGAGCTCTGGGTCGTCGTCGGGGAACTTTCCCCTTCTCTTTGACTACCTCCCCGACGGCGATGACAATGACAACACGGTCGGATGATGAAATAGACGAAGACCACCACGACGTGGGGGAACCCCTGCCCTCCCCATACGCTTGTGGCTGGTTCTGACCAGCACAGGCCTGTCCACCCCTTGTCCCCCCGCGTCATCCCTTACGTCCCTCCCTTCGTCTCGATTAGCCAAGTTGCATAAATATGAGACGTTAAGCAATATCCAATCAATTTTTCTTAAATCAATGGTATGGGAGGGAAAGGAATATTTTTTTACATCTTAATATTCCTTGTCAATGAGAAATGCCATAAGATTTTTTTAAATTCAGTGCATCAATAATTGGTTTCAGGTTTGTCTTCAATATTGGCTGGAAGCTTATTAAAATATACTAGTTATTTCAGCATATTTGGGACTTTTCTCATGTTCAATAATAATATCCAGCCTATGGGATAAGCCTGTCACAAATTGTTATTTTTCTCTGTAGTATTACTGTATTGAATGTATTTTGTAGTTAGTACATTTTCTAGCACTTTCCCACCTAGCACCATCAATGTGTTTCGTAATTTTTTGTTTATAAATGTATATTACTTGTCATACTGTTACGTAATTATATTTTGTTGTTCTTGTACTTTGTTGCTATGATATTGTTATTATTGTATTAATCAGGTACCACTATCTTTAACAATTGTCTTTGTTACACTTATATTGTAGTACTGTGTCCTGAAAAATAAATTTACAAAATAGTGATCAGTGGGCTGGGACTGCTCGTGTCTATGCAACACGAATAACCAATTTAATTTATTACAACTAGGAAAAGGCCAACCGGCTAGTTTAGTATACCGGTAGATTGGAGAAGGGTTGACAGGTTGGGAAATCATAGAGAACATAAATCCCAGCCTGAACGGCTGGGGGCGAAAAAACTTTTCACCTGCTGATGACAACTGCAGCTAATTTAAATTTGTTTGTTTCCTTAATCCAGTGTGGAACTGCAGCTAATTTAAAGTTGTTAGTTACCTTAATCCACACAGGCATCAGCAGGTGAAAAGTTTTTTTTGCCCCCAGCCCTTCAGGCTGGGCTTTATGTTCTCTATGCTTTCCCAACTTGTCAACCCTTCTCTAATCTATACCAATTTGATTTATTGAGATTTCAAATAAGGACATACCTTTTCTTTTCTTTCCAAAACATTATGATCGTAAAGCCTTAGATATTTTGTTGGGAAATACATTTTTTGTAATGGCTGACTTTTGACTTATTCTGCTTTAGACTTTGAGCAACGAGTTCCGTTGGGAATACGCCAAGCTGTGGCTTAGCATCTTGAACGCAGACAAGGTGGCGATGAAGGTTCACGCCCAGAACCTCGGTGTCGGCGACATGTACGGTTTGTTTGCGTGCATGGTGTCCGGCCGGGCTTGGGACTCGATTGTCTCTGGTCTCGAGAAGACAAAGTTCACTCCGGCAGAGAAGGCAGAATTCCAGAAGGTTCTTCCGACTCTGCTGCCACAGATCTCCGAGATTCTGTCTCGAGTCAACAGGCAGATGCTCTTGATATTGAAGACCAATGATCTAATGCGTGGTATCGAACACACGCTGAAAGTGGAATCTAGGTAAACTTTCACAGTTCACACCCGTCTCTTCTAAATGAAGAACACTAGAACACTAAATATGGTTTCTTGAAAAGGACTGTTAGGGAGTAGAATGTCTTGTCTGGAGATGTTGTAGCTAGTGGATCTTTGAGGGAATTTAGATCGTTTTTAGGGGAGGGCATTAATTAGGTCTGGGGGGAGTGAGTGATAGCCACTGGGCGGACGGGCCCATTTGTAACCGTAAGTGATTGTTATGTTATGACTTAATCTTAAAGAAGTGTTGGGCAATAGAGTTTTTGGAAAGAACCCCAAACCTGGTTGTACTATGCAATGTCTGTCTTTGAATGTAAATGGTTGTATAAATGGTATGTGACAACTTTGCGGAGGATGATAACATGTATGCAGAATTTACTTCCAGAATGACTGTAACTGTAATTTGGTTATGTGTAGTAACATTTGTTTTGTATGTAGCCCCCAAAACGACTAAAAATGTTGGAGATAGCGAGGAGTTGCTGAGGCTAACACATAGTCAAGTTTAAGCACACTGCTTTCTCTTCTGCTGTGTAAATATAGTTAATAATTTTATCAAATTTCATGTGAAAATTCAAATTGAAAATCCAGTACGTGCATTCCGAAAATAATTAATAGAAGTTGAATTAAAATTAAATTTATAGTAGTAGCAGTAGCAGCTTCTGTTTTTTCATATTAAAATCAACTTTTCTTTGCTATGCTGGTCCACCTTTAATGTTATTTATTAGTTATTGTGTGAATGACAGTACCCGTACTTTTTTAGTTTTCTTATATTTCTTGAATGTATTCCTACGTATTTGAACTAGGCCTATTCAATGCATCCAACTTACTTAGGGCCTACACATGGTGTACATATTTGACACACATAACTCACAATATACAACCTATACAAATACAAGAAATGTTTGATATTACAAATAACATTACAATACAGTTTAAAAAATTAAGCCTAAATACAATATAAAATAAAACATGGAATCAAAATTATATAAATAACTGCTTTTAAACTACTGTACCGATACTGGCATCGATTATTGACTTATTTATTGTTATATACTATGTAAATAAATACAATGAATAGGTATCTGTGTAAATCATACTCTTTACTTGTGTGTTCATATAGGATGACCTCGTTCATGGTGATGTCTCGTTGCTGCATACTGTCGGTGTACAACGAGCAGCTCAAGCAGTGTACGACCCGGTTGTCCCGCCTAAGAGTCAACCTCTCGCAACAATGGGCGCTGTTTAAGCTGTCTCTCTACTACACTTATCTCAGCCTAAGAAGCTACTCGTTTAGATGAAGAACAAGAAGCGGATTTGTCAAGGTTTGAATGCAAGTTTTGTACACAGTATACGTAGTATGAGGTGACTAAGATTAGAAAGAAACAGTACTTAATGTGCCTATAGTAGGTGTGTTGTTAATTATTGCTAGGGTATGTTTGTGTACACAGGATATAGTCTAGGTATGTTTTTACAAATATATATATATATATATATTATATATGAATATAAGATTTTTAAGCATAAGCCCCCGCTTTAAAAGGACAATAGTTTAATTGAATTCCAAAGCAGTTGTCGAAAAAAAGTTTTGCCCCGACTGGGGTTCGAACTCAGAACACTCGAATGATAGAATGTTCTGGATTATCATGTGTCTTTCAGATTTGAAGTCTACATTGCAGTCTCTGTCGTCACGGATTTATGTCATGGAGGTCAAACAATCACAAGCAAATAGCGTTTCGTAAAGGTTTGTTCTGTGTCCTACGAGTACTCAATTGTAGAGCTTGGCACGTTAAGCGGAGGTTCTGGGTTCGAACCTCAGTCGGGGCAAAACTTTTCGAACTGCTATGAATCAATATATATATTATATATATTGTATTGCTAGTCTAGTCTTCTACTGTAATTGTTTAGGCATGATTGCAAGACATGACATCAATAGGTTCAGTAGCAGATGGAAAGTACATTCTTCTGGTAAAACCATTTAGTTAAACTTACGTTATACGTATATATAAGCGTTTGTGATCACTTGTGTCCGAGTACGTATCAATGTGACCGCCAATATATTGAGCCATTGGCCTTCCCTATACGTACGTAGTATATATATTTAGTTTATATACCAGTATCAAGTTTTATGAGAGTGAACAGCTAATCTGAAGGATGATCAAGTAGGTGATGGAGTAGGCACGCAGTGAATAGAAAATATATCACAAAACTAGGGTTGGGATTCGATTATAAATTCGTAATCGATGTCAAACCATAAACCAATAATTTTGAGTTTTGACATCACATTGAAAAAAATTTTACATCAAAATTATTTTTCGCATAAAAAAAATATTTATTTATTTCCCTTTTTTAATGTAAAAATAGGTATGTAAAAATGCAAAAAGTAAAATATATGGTTTTTAAATACAGTAGTTCCAAAAATCGATTTTCCTTTCAAACATTCTTTTTAATAGGCCAAATCGATGTCAAATCGAAAGCCAATTTTGCTTCGACATCAATGTCGAATCGAATAATCGATGTCAAGTCCCAACCCTACACAAAACAATTATAACTGCTGGTAATCTATGGTAGACCTACATCACAAAACATTTTTGGTCCACTTGAAGGGAGAAACTGAACTTATTATAAATATACTAAATAGCCTACTCTTCTTCTAGTACTAGTATATATTTTAGCTTAGGTTAGCTGTTGGCTAGGGGTGATGTTAAGAGATGACTGAAAATGGGGAGGGGGAAGAGAATCACCAGAGCTTTAGATTTTTAGATGTAAAAATTGCCAAACATCTTCCAACTGTATTGCATATTATTATTTCAGTGCCTTTCAGTGTTCCATTCTTCGTAGCAGATGAGAAGGCAGTTTTTCTACAACTTTGTGCTAAAATATTTGTTTGTCGCTGACTCGCTGTACAATACCAAAAATTTCTAATCAATTCCTGTGCCACATTGATTCACTTCCAATTTCTTGTTATCATAGTCATCCATGGATAGAGTGTTGTTAATGATTATTGCTACAAATTGCAATATTAAATTGTGAGTCAACATTGCACAGCTGTGCAAAGTAAATGTGTAGTACCGATAATTGAATATGATAGCTTGCAGTACGCTATAATGTATGGCCTCCCATATCAGTGATACCATATCCCCACCGCAAATCATTCTTGTGACAAGTAGAGCTGACACGCTTAAACGTTTAATTATTAGTGACTAGAAGTACTAATACTGTCTGCCTTACTAAGCTGCCACCCACAAATTAACCTTTGATTTCCCCTTGCACCTCGAGATCAAACGTCTGCTGTATGCGCTGAAATAGTCGTCTGCTAGGTCGCTAGGCTAGGGCGCTGCCATCAACAAACACTTTCCGTGCTGTAGCTAAGAAATGACGTCGTACTATTTCAGTGTAGGCCTGTATACAGAGGACATACCATGTCCCAGTGTATGTATACAGAGGACATACCATGTCCCAGTGTTTTTTGCTTATTTTTGTCACCCAAGGTCAATCAGCCAAAGATGAGAGGATATTACGAATGATACATAAGGGGTTAGTATTTGGAAAAGGGTTCATGTCGCAATGTGTCGAGTAGGGTTGCTTATACGTGTGGTGTGGCATACTAAACAAAATTGGGCTGTCCTACCAAGGGCAACAAGGAGATTTTTATTAATGTTTACCGTATTGTTTTTACATATTTTTATTTTATGGAACTTTTGCTCTTTGACATTACAATTTACAATTACTGAATTACAAAGTATTAAGTATAAATTAAATATTGTATGTATTTTTGTTTTTGTTTTCTAATTCAGCACATTATTTATATACATTAAAGAAAACAATATTTAGTTACAACACAAAAAGAAAATTCAAAATATTGTTATTGTTTTATCAGTTTTCTTATGGTGTTTTCCATTGGCCGCACTAGTGAATCCTAGTGCGCACCGAATCGCCACTTGATTTTGCATTTGTTCAGTTCTTTAATGTTATTCAAGTGGATGCGGACAACAATGACATCCATGTACTCGCTGAGTGCATGCCAATGGAAGAAGAACCATTACTTACAAGTCTTATAGTTTTTAGGGGTGTGTGAGTAGGTAGGTACTACTTGAATTATGAATTGAAAGTTGAAACTAATCAATAATCATATGAACTTGTGAAGTTTTCAAACTCGATTCATTACCAAGCTACCAGCGTTAAGATTCCAAACTATTTGATTCATTTGAACAAGTAGGGCCTACAGTTCCACCCATCCAATGTATGTCCAATCTGTGTTGGATGGAAGATAAGGCCTCACAGGCTTTAATCCCGACAAATAAAGACGATAATCAATCTGTGGTTTCATCAAAGCAGAACAGAACCTGGCTAAAGAAAGTATAAATAATTTGCACCAGTAACAGACTCAATCACTTATCAAATCTTCTTGCATCGTATTTCTGGAGGTTTGATTACGTCAATTGGAAAGTTACAACATGTGAATAATATGATAAAATATTTGAGACTAAACTAATGGGAACCTTATTCCATCAAATGCCTAAAGTCTCTAAAGTCTAAACGATGATAACTTTTTTAGTACTCGCATTTGGTTTTAAGTGAAAATCTGCTATTTGCATACCCTGCATACCCCTTATCTTATAGTGTTGTTGCTTTAAGTAGATATTTGAGTTGAACCAGTGTTACGTTCAGATATCTATTTACGTATTTATTTTTTGATATGAAATATAAATGTACCGTTTAATGTATTTTGAGGCAGCTATATATAATATATGTTTTGTTTGTTATTTAATGCTCATGTTTTTATATCCTAGTAATATTTTTGGGCTATGGGATCAGTAAGTTAAGCGATATATCTGTGTATCAACATTCTCTTGTGCCTGGTATTGTAGTATGTAATACTATCTTGTAGTGGGTATGGTGTATTATCTTGTATGGAAAATGGCTAGGCCTATATATCTCTAATGGTCATGGATGGTCTTTGGTTTGAACCTGTCTCTGACTCTTCTGCTGCATGATCATGTGTGAGGACTGCTTCATTCTCATACGGGGAGATTCTTTGACCCCAATTCTTTGAACTATACTAGATTACTAAGATTACCCAACTGATTTATCATTTATTGTGAATAATATATATTATATATTTTTTATTTATGAACACCTGTGTTTGTGAATAGTCTGTTGGCCGAACATGTTAATGGACATTTTTACTTAATTACAGAGCATTAATTAATCTAGGAAAACCGGCTAACACATTCAATTCTTTTGAGCAGGTTCTAGTCTGCCTACATAGTAAAAACTAAAACGCTATGGAAGCAATCAAACTATAAAGGATTTAAAATATCCTAAGCAAGAGTACTGTACTATATAGCAAGTTAATAAAAGTTAGTATTTTTAATTAGGGTTTATGCTAAATAGTATATTATATTTATTAATAATTTATTTACTATTTTATTACACTCCGAGTCATCGTTCCGAAAACACTGCTTATGGAATGTTAAATTTATTATTTTAATGTTCCCCTATTTTGACATCTACTATGATTATGAATTAATTCCATGTGTAAGACTGGTGGCTTAATTTTGACTAAAGCTTTGTTTGTCCTGTACCAGGTTCACATATTTACTCCTGGAATCGCCGGATGTACGTCATAAAACCGGAAATAGGAGTAATAAGTACACGTTACGCCCAGTTGGACAAACAAACATATTTGCACCCAGTTTTGACATTTTGACGAGGCAACGAAGGGCTAGAGCCTATATACCACACGATGATAGGCTATAGGCTTAGGGCCTAACTATATTTTTCAATATTTTGGCCTAGATAATAGGTTTCTAGTACATTGTTGTGCATAATATTGCTAAACGTCTTTCAAGCAGACCTATCCTTGTTTTAGGTTATGTCGGCCTTGGGCTAAGGTTTTTGCTTAACGGTTGATTAATTGCCATTGTCCCTTTTAAGAAAGGCCGTGAAGATTCATATAATCATTGGGAAAGATATTGCACGGCCCGGCTTTTTCCATTTTAACTTCTAGCTTCTTTTTTGGCTTCTCACTACACCAACCAAGCCACTACAAACTTTAAAAATGGCGCAATATTTTGTCGTTTTACACCCACTCCTGCTAAAGAAGCAGGTGTAAAATTCTTACTCCAGTCGCAGTTGTGGTAACTTACAACAGGACAAAAAAACGTTTCTGGGTTGTGACAGGTACATTTACACCAGGACAGAAAAACGGGTTTTCGTGAAAAACTTGTACCTGGTGTAATTGAAACAGGACAAACAAACAAAGCTATTGCTAAGTATGCATTGCAAACGAATACGTTCAAATGCGAATTTCAAGAAGATAAATGGGTGATAATATCTACCTGCAAAAGGTGTAATGCAATGAATACTAATATTGTTCTTCCAATTTGTATTTGAAGTTTATGCTTTATCCACAGAATATACTATACTAGACTTCAATGGGTTCTCTGTAAATAATATCAGAGATTGAGATTTGTAGTGAGTGATTTTTCCTGAGTGTATCCACATTCCAACGTTTGAGAATTGTAATTTGAGTAGTCATTCATTCACTTACGTAACAAACCCAGATTACTGATTACGGTATATAATTAAAGGTTGCATAGTTTTGAATTGAAACTTGAAAGGAGGAATTGGCCAGCCAATGACTGATTAATGATAACCACAGGTGTGGCCTATGGCTGACACATTTAAATGCCTTTGGATGTTCAAACATTTGACTCAAATTTAATACCAGCTCAATAATAATAATAATTAGAGATGCACATCAATACTTTTTTCATTATCGATTATCAAATCGATATTATCGGTATCGCCAACAAAGCCTGTTCCGACCTAAAAGTGGATCCTCAAATATGGCAAGTGTAAGTCAAAACAAAACAATCACGTTCCGTTTACTGCCTGGCTGCCTTCGATGTCATGTGTTTGGCTTCCGTTATCGACTGATAGGTCATTTCCAAACATAAATCTTGAGTGTGACAACATCAGCCCAGCCAGTGCATGGCACAACGTGATCTCTATCTTTGGAGTTTAGTTCGTGCCACTATTGACGAATTATTTGATATTCCGATAATCTATAATGAATTTTGGTTAGCGATTATCGAAATTATATTCATTATTGATTATCGATCTCTTATATCAATTATAATGTGCATCCATAATAATAATAATAATAATAATAATTGGATGAGCGTAGCGAGCGTAGCGAGCGGAAGCGAAGACTTCAATTTCACTGACCCCCAAAAAATTTAGCTCGGGTGTTTTTTTTTTTTTTTTTTTTTTTTTTTTTTTTTTTTTTTTTTTTTCCGTCTGTTTGTTCGCTCGATTCCGGGCAAACGGCATATGCGATCTTGATGAAAATTTGACCGGACCTTCGTTTTCTCTGAACTTAGAGGTGTATTGTTTTTGGGTACAATCGAAGAAATATTTCTCATGAATATCGTACTTTTACGATTTTTTTCGATTTTTAGTGCGATATTTTCGTGACATTTGGGCCGATTCTGACCAAACGGGTGGGGCTAGAACGTTCATATTTCACATGGACATTAAGATTATGGTGATGTAGTACCTTTTGAAAGAAAAAGTTGAAAAAGTTAGCTAGAATCTATAGAAATAAAGGTTTTAATATTAGTTTTTCAATTTTTAGTGCAATATTTTCGTCACATTTGGGCCGATTCTGACCAAACGGGTAGAGCTACAACGTTCAGATTTCACATGGACATTAAGGTTATGGTGATGTAGTACCTTTTGAAAGAAAAAGTTGAAAAAATTAGTCAGAATCTACAGAAATAAAGGTTTTAATATGAGTTTTTTGAAGTTTATAATACCAATTAACAAATAACAATAGAAACTTGACAACAATCACCTCCACAATGCATTCAAAAAGCACTTACAAAGGAAAAGTGCAAACAAACGCACAAAACGCAAAAAAAAACTTACAAAAAAAACGCTCATCCAACAACGCGGCGGGACTTTAGCGTTTTCCTAGTACATTAATACATTAACTTGTGATTTCCGCTTTCACCCTAGAGATCAAAACGCAGTTGCAATACCAAGAGAAACTACTGTGTCCGAGTGATATTATTCAATAATTTGGTCCATACTGTACTTTATCTTGAGGTCAACTGCTCACAGGGGGAAATGTTTTCGAATGATTTGCAATACTGGTAGATAGGTACTTAGAGCAAGGGCACACATTAACAAATCAACTTGCCATGCATAGGGTACCAGACCAGGGAGGATATCTTTTCTTAAATTGTGTTTTATTGTTGGATGAGCGTAGCGAGTGGAGCGAAGACTTCAATTTCACTGACTCCCCAAAATATTTAGCTTGGGTGTTTTTTTTTTTTTTTTTTTTTTTTTTCCCCCGTCTGTTTGTTCGCTCGATTCCGGGCAAACGGCGTATGCGATCTTGATGAAAATTGGAGGGGACCTTCGTTTTCTCTGAACTTAGAGGTTATTGTTTTTGGGTACAATCGAAAAAATATTTCTCATGAATATCGTACTTTTACGATTTTTCTCCGTTTAGTGAATATTTTCGTACATTTCCGATCGACCAAACGGTGGGCTACAACGTTCATATTTCATGGACATTAATTATTGATTTATACCTTTAGAAAATTAAAATTAGCCTATATAAACAAAAGGTTTAATAAAGTTTTAATTTTAAGCGATTTTTATACATACTTCGGCATTCGTTTCACCAAGGTCAAAACGCAGTTTCAATACAAGAGATTATGGTGTGTAGTGTATTTTAAAATAAAAGTTGAGTGCCATCCACGTAATTTTAATATGAGGTTATTGCTCTAATAAATTATTACAATAGAACTTGACAAATCACCTAGATATGTCATTAAAAGCAAGGCAACACAAAAAATTACAAACTGCTCATAACCATCCAAGGGCGGATACTTTTAGGTGTTTTATTGTTTTATTTTAATTTTAATATACTAACATACATGCTTAAGTTTGGGAAATCCATCATCACTACTGTAGACCTACATCAAAATTCCTGTACCTTAGAAATTGTTAAAGATATTATGCACTTTTATAAACCATAAAGTATCAAATAAATTAAGAGGAGTTGCTAAGGCTGGCGCAGAGACGAGTTTAGGCGCTCAGCTTTCTGGTTTCTCCGGGTAAACGGTTTATAACACTGTTATCAAATTTCACACTAATGTTAATAAAGAATAAATCTATGCTATCTAGTATGCATATTCCAAAATTAATTAATTGATTTTGAATTAAAAATGAGTACAGATTTTTTAACTGAAATTTGCATACTGTACTGGATAGTATCAACGTTTAAATCAATGTAAACGCATAGGTTGATTTGGTTTCATCGTAAGATAAACGGTTTGGTGGGAATTTCCAGAATTGAATTGAAATCCATGTTTTGGATTTCACATTTTGGACTTATTTCTCGCAGTGGATCTTTAAGGCTTAATTTCGGCAACCATTTGCGGTTATCAATATAAAAGTACTTTATTAACATCCAATGCAAAATGTGGTAATGATATTACCAACCGTTCAGCAGAAATCATGAACACCCGAGTGTGCGCATTTGAGTTGGGCCAAGCTCAGCGTCCCCTCTTATCCACTTCAGTATTATATTGTTGGTCCTGGCGGACGCCATCTTTAATTCTCTCCTATCATTTACATTTTAGAGTTTTTACTTTTTTGGTAACAGATATCATAGCTGTGCAAGTTATTGCGTCTTTAGCAAATATTCTGAAAAGAACACAAATTTCCTGCTACTATTTTGCTTCATCATATGAATCACGTAATGTTGTTTTGTTGCGCAATTTGATTTAAATAATTTATGGTATTATTATTAGTATGTAACATGGACATTTGCTTTAAAAAATTAATTTTATGCAAATGATAGAATTTTGTTTTATTGCTCAATGCAAAATTCCTGTGTCCATAGCTATGCATGCTGATTGGTTTGATGGAAGCTACAAGGCTGGCTCTCTAGGTGTATCTCTTCATAAGCTATTTTCCAATACCGCAATTTTTGCAAAGCACAACATTTGAATAATTTTATTCTTTGTAAACCCTATCTAATTAAAATGCTGTTGGTTAAAATGTATGTTTATCAAACTAATTCTTCAGTTCCATTATGCTATTTTTTTTATTCAATCTGAGATTTTTAGGGTGCCACGGAATTTGAATAAAAGAGAAATGACTGTATAATAATATTCTAAATTTTTATAACAAACCCATTTTACATGTTATCCTACAGTCTTATAAACTGATGGTTACAACTTATTCAAAGTAGTGAGTGAGCTTTTACTTTGAAACTATAGGTTTTTATTTGTGAAGGTCCACTTTGCAGTTGAATTACATTTCATTTTATTTGTCTTAGAAATCATTGTCGGCTGAAGGTGAATGTACTTGGTGCATTATCTTCACAGTTGGTATTGATGGCTTAGCCTTGTTAGGTTGCCAGCTCACCCCCACCCCCCAAGGAGTTGTGTGGAAATCATTAGGCTAACAAGATATTCTGACGACTAGATGTAATTAGGGCAACTCCACCCTCCTACTGACAATCCGGTCGGGAACAGCGAAGAAGCCATGCGAATGTAATGAAGAGAAGGCTTGCTTGCTATGCCGCAATGGAAGCCAATAGTTGCTCAAAACATGCTCAAACAGTCAAGCACAAATGCAATGTTAAATAGTGTTATATTTTTATTACTTAACTAACAATATGAAGTATGTATAATTGTTATTGTTACAAAGTGTGTAAAACAAAATAAAAATGTTGGTTAATAAAAATAATGTTACTGATTTACATTGAATTTTTAATTTCAGGCTGTCATAAAAAAATCTAAACCCATATCAATAGCAACCCACTGATTTTAATTTTTAATCGGTTACATTTATTGTTGTAATCGCTTATTTTAATTATGTAAATAGAGTACTTACAACTTTTTAAAACAGAATGCTTTTTTGTGACAAATTTATATGTTTGTTTGCCCCCAACTGAAACCTGTACCGACAACTTGTTGATCAAAGACTCCTATAGTCTATGGTATTAATCATAATAATTAAGGAGCAAATCCCCTATGAGCATCACTTTTGTGTCCATCTGTCCCTCCGCCTGTCTGCATGTGTCTCGTCTCTCGATAAAAACCAAACAACCTACAAACTCGATTCACTTGCACTTTGTTGTTGGCAATGCCTTTGTACTTATACATAATATATTTGGTGACCCTGGGGGGTTAGGGGGGGGGGGGGGGGGGGGGGAGAAAAGATAAAACTGTAATGTTTTCTCCCTGTTCTGGGTATAACCGTACCCGTGTTTGTCCATTATGATACGAGTTATTTATTATTTATTCTAAGACTTAGTAATCCGGGTGCAGCTGTAATATTCCATTACAGGTTAACATTTTAACTCTGAGTGGCCACTGGACACCCACATGCTGACTGATTGTATTTATACTTTTATAGTTTGTATGCCCCTTTTTTTTAGAATCAACAGCTACTTGGTAAAGATTCTATTTGTGTTCTTATATTTTACTAGTATTTGATTGATTACACAAGTTATTAAGTAGTAGGCTGACCTTAACTCAACTTAATGCACCTGACCTATGAAAATTTGGAATAATAAGTTATTTTCTATATTTTTTCTATATCACTTTCTTCTAGAATTATTACCTTTCACTTAAGATTCTGATTCTCTTATTAAGTTGGCACATCATTATATCTTCACCCAGATTTATGTACCTAATGACTAATGACAATAATGAATTATTGACCATCTCCTTTATTACTAGTGTATTGCTGTAATTCTTTATTTAACGTAAATCCAATTCAGCTACGAAAATTACTTTTATCAGTTATTTAAATGATTTTCATATTCAATAGAGGTGAATTTTGTCAAAGAAGTTTATTTATAACCTTTTGCGCTGTACAAAGTTTAAAATAATCAATAGCCTGTACCAAGTCCCGATTCTGAGGACGAGCAGAACAGAATGAGTTCCTCGAATGCCGGGGCTGGCGTCGGGTGGTTGGGGGGGGGGAGGGTGCATTGGCATAGCTAGCACAGCAGCAGCGTACTGCAGGTGCGTTGCGGCACGACGGCTCGGCCCCTATTTGGCGGGAAATTGAAAAAAAAGGAACGTGAGAATAAACTGTTGAATTTCGAAATCGTTCCATTAAAATAAATGACGGCAACTTGTCGGATTTGTGCGCGGGGGTAAAGCAGGCAGCTGCAGAATACTGCGACACGATGCGCGCGCATCCGGGAATCAATGAACGGGACGCTAGGCAAAGTTCCCTGGCTTCATGCGGCACACGGGGTCGCAAGCTAGCGTACAGGACGCGATGCGCTGTATGGCGAGGCCGGCTTTACTCCTTTCTACACGAGAATACTACAATACGTACATGCTACTGTTTGTTAATCTTAAAGCCACTTTCAAATCACGTTTTTGACCCGAAAACAAAAATCAATAATCGCGCTTTGTAAAGTGCATTTTTTCACAAATGCTTAGTTACAAGATCGTATTCTCATTTTAGTAACAATAAAGTCCTCTTCAAAGCTACTTATTTTTAACCTGAATCGTGTCATTTACAATTAAAAGTTGTATCGAAGTTCCCTTTCTACAATAAATTGAATAGCTACGTGATTTAAATCTGTTCTTTTCTTCTCTAGCTACCATTGCGAATTGCGATATTTATTGTCAGATTATTGCAGTACGTTGTTGGTTGTTTTAAAACGACCACATTTTCAAAATAACCGTTCTGCCTTCCCAGTAACTATTTCGATCGTGGTTTTCACTTGACCTCCACGAAAGATTAGGTGGTGGGAGTACTCTACTTTTTAGTAATAGCTACTATATTTTTACTGTCGTTGGGTAATCTTAAACAAAATACAATCATGGTATCAATCAACACTTGTATTGGGTTTAAATTCTATTATTGCTTCTTGTTCTTCCCTGCAAACATTTTAATTTCTCCATGGCTTGGCTTCTCCCTGGTTCTACCCTATGTATTCATTTCTGGATCTACCCCTGGCCTGTATTGTCCAGTCACAGTTGTCGCTTGTATTCTTCATATTGTTTTACTTTTTTTTTAACTTTCACTAAAAAATTTCAATTTGTAACTACTTACATTAAAACTGACAAAATCTATTGAGATAGCGACACCATGGTATGCCTTGATAGTGTTTACACAGAAAGTGACATAAAATCTTCACAAAATTATTATCTATGCTTCATGTTTGATTCTGACGTTTTTACTCTAGAGATGCTCCTTTAGTTTTCAACTGCGACTTGCATGCAACTCAAAAGTAATTAACACACATTTGAAGATGAACCTATCCTACAAAAATGACAACTCTCTACATGTTATAAACGACAACTTGAATTCTCCAAGTTAAAGGGAAGGACAATGTGTATTTGTACAGTTGAAGTTGTTTCTACTTATTGATCACTAACAACAGGTATTAACCCACAATGGGTAGTTAACTAAATCTAAACAATTAAGAATACAATTTAAAACTATACAAATACGTTTTACAAAACATTAAATACATGAACAAGTGTTATAAAATTAAAATTTTACAACAAATACCACAAGAAAAACTTGAATAACAAAACTAAAATATATCAAACGGCTGAAAATCCCAAGATGGTTGAAGAAAAAAAAAATAGTTTATAAAATAGAAAAATGGTGAAAAGTTGATAGGGGGACTAGAGTGATGACTGATTAGTCATGTTGGTAAACTGGCACAAACAGTTGCTTTAAATAATTGAAGTTTGAATTCTGTTGTTGGGAGAAAATTTAAAAAATTAATACGTGCACATGGAATTTTGAAGTATATTTTTGTATACGTTATATTTGATACGATGACGTTTGAGATTTTAACTTTTCTACATTTGGTTTGCCAGCGACGGGCATAACTAACGCGACTCAGACGAAGGTTTAACCCGAGTCAATACCCCGGACCGGACAACCCTATTGTGTGTGCATAGAAGAGCCCGTGCATGGCTGGACATAAAGTCGGGAGTTTAGATCCGACCCAAGTCTCAACGTTTTTCATTTGTATTCATCCCTGGGGGTCCCGGTCCCCTCTCCCTGAAAACAAACGGGAATTTACTACCAGACAACATGTCTGAGGATTCACTGGGATTATTCTCCCTACACTGTTCCTTGGTCTTGGATGAATCTCCGTGTGAAGGAGGAATACTCTGCATATAATTTATGCATGTAATTTATAGTACATGAACGTATTGTGTGTTTGTTTTTTTTTAAATTGCGTATCATCAAATTCGATAGATTGAAGCTCTGTCCTCCCTTTTTTAAGTTTTGTATGTTAATTAATTTCTTGATTTCAAATACTATTTGCCTGCATTTTTGTCACTTCATGGTCCTAAACATTCTAGCCCTAAATAATGATGATGTTACATGAACTTGACGTATCTATGATTGAGGTGATGGTTGAGGATTATTCTGGCAAATTTCACACGACGTCGTGAGCACTATTGGGGAGGAATGCGTTACTATAAGAACGCCTTTCCAGGTAAAAGTTCCTTTCTAGAGAACTTTATGGGAAAGTGTTCATATTCCTAAAGAAATGAACTAGTAACGTAAAAAGACACTTCTGTGTAATTAATTTTTCGTAATTTCGTCAGATTCAGGAGTAATGAATAAAAAACTATCTCAATAATTGATCTCTTATTTTTACATTACACTGTCTGAAATATTAAACTAAAATAATCAGCCCGATTTTTGTCACTGTCACAACTTCCTTTTTTACGAGAATGTATAGGGGTACTCATTTCGATTTGATTTTTTGACCATTTTTTACGAACTTTAAGGAACTGAGGAACTTTGAGGAAAGTAAGTTCCTACTTATAAAGAGAAACTGATGACAGTTCCTTATTTTGGGGAACCAGCTAGCACGTGTAAGATGTCGATATCAAGAAGTAAAAGTGTTCAGTTCCAAAGAATGCAACAGAAAATTTAATAAAAGAAGAGAATACCGTCGTGTTCTTCAAGTTTATTCGCCGCTCACCTAGTTAAGAAGTTTGTCACGTGATTTGAGTCACGTGATCGCCGAATTAAAGCAGAAATTACGAGCTTTGCAACAAGTGTCGCTAAAACGTCGAGAATGTCTTGGTGGTTGGCGCTGTTGACATCTCGGCTAGGTCGCACTCGCTGCTAATGACACACCCTGCATGCGCCGGCTGCTGTAATGAACACAACTAGAACCCCGGGAAATTAACTTTGCCAATAAATTCTAGACTATAAATATGATGAAATTGCTTTTAGCGAGTTCATTCGTGGAACTTTACGTAATTGGTTTTATTTGTTTTAGACCATTTTTATTTTTTATATTAATGCTATAAAGCGTTGACACTAAAATATGTGTTTGATCTATAAAATTGTTATACGTACGTGCTGATATTTCCTAAATGAACTGAATTTAGTCTTTTTCATGAAGATTACATTTTGCGGGATCTTTATATTCCCTTAACGAGTATTTTGGAAAAGAACAAATAAAATCTGCAGATCTTTTTAAAATTAATGTTGTTGATACTATTTTTAGGAAGCGTTAAGCTACCCTGGGATTTTTTCAACCCACTTTTCTGTTCATTCGTATGTGTGTGTCACGTATCACGAAAAAAATCGAACATTTCCTCGATTGAAATTGGATTGCACTTCAACACGGGTGATAGGAATGATTTTGATAACTTGGGGGGTCAGGGACGAGGCTAGTCCCACCGAACGGGGAGTTTGTATATAAATCTGGCACCTCCACCAAGGAGAATGAAACGTTGCTTCGCTCCCTATGTGAATTAATGATACATACGAATATCGAGTACTATTTTCACTGCATTTCACCCCGACGTCCACCTGCCGTATGAACAAGTAACAATTAAAGCTCAGAGTAAATGTAATGCATGAACTACT
Source organism: Sweltsa coloradensis (assembly GCA_024449915.1). Classification (NCBI taxonomy): domain Eukaryota; kingdom Metazoa; phylum Arthropoda; class Insecta; order Plecoptera; family Chloroperlidae; genus Sweltsa; species Sweltsa coloradensis. The sequence continues at coordinate 29,016 of JAMZAV010001890.1, forward strand.
AACTAGTCTAGCAGAACCCACCCCTTGCAACTTCTGACGAACATCATACGCTTATGCTACTCCACCCACCCTGAACATTAATTAACCATAAAACATGGACTCCCTAATGAGGGCTCCACCCATACATCGCTTTTACTTCGTTATTCTTTACGTTCTTCATATTATGAAAAAAAAACGTGTAAGAGGCGAAGTTTTTAAGCCAAATAATGGCATTGCTACCTCAACACTAATTTTATAAGTATTTTTATAACAAAAGAGATTTTAAATTTTGAGATGGGTAGACATTGATAACTAATGAGAGAGGATAACGTCGCCTGATGTGATTTGTTATGTGAAAAATGTAGCCTATTGTTGTTATATTGTATTTTATGTTGTACTTAGCAGTGTTGCTAATAAATAAATACTACTACTACTATAAATTACGTTGAATGTATTTTTAAACGGTAAAGCCCGATATTGTTTGTTCGATACACCAATAAATTCTGTATTGGGTAACAATTTACATGAGAGCTATTTCCGTAATTTGTGTTTATTTTGTTTATTTTCCATTGATTTTTTCACGTTTGCATATTTTATTCCTTTGTAAAACAGAAAACCTTTCGTGTTGGTTGTTATATTAGGGAATTTTTATCTTTTCAAAGCAGGATATAGTCTCGATCAATGAGCTTAATCTTTCAAATAGTATTGAAGCAAAAAGTTGAAATAAACAAACCAACCTGGATTCGATTCAAAGTTCTCGTACGTAGGTATAGCTTCTTAAAGTAGCAGCACTAAATGTTTGGATTCGCTTACTCTTACGACTTTCACTGTATAAATAACCTTTAACCTTTCGCCAAGACGTTATTAAATTCTTATCTTACGTTGCATGAAATCGTTCCTAGTTCATTTTTTTGTTTGCGTGCAAAATTCTTCATCGTTATTCCTAAGTACTTTTTAATAAGAATACCCTAATCTTCTTTGAACAAATGATCTGTTTTTCTCTTGTGCCCTGAAGCAAGAAGCAAAAACATGAAAGTGATCCAAGATCATTTGACGAGATTTAATATTGGTTTCATAAAGGTCAAGCATATTTTTACTGAAAATCTAGAACTGATCATATCTTAATATTCGTAGATAATGAGTAATGTTTCATTCCTATATCTGATAAGAACTTAGATTATAGTACTTGAGATAACTCGAAATCTAAAAAAATAACGATGATGATAAAACTTGTTAATTCGAATACTTGATCGTTGTTATAGGAATGACATAACTTTGTTAGAAACGTTTTTAACGCACGCGATCGTTGTTTTCGTCGTTATTATGAATCCCAATATTAACATCAATCTTATGATAATTATACTCTAAAAAGGGAAAGGAATTGTGTTTGTAGATTATATTTGAAGATCAACTTTTATTTCAAAATGTTTGTGATTTAGTAACCTGAATTTACAAAAATACGGGAATATCTAACAATATACCAACAACTATTATAGTTACTTTTAGAAATTACTTTTCATTCACGTCCACTAATTTTTTAACAAAGTTCCTCATCATTTTGCTTTTTTGATACATATTTTGAATACGTTACAGTGTTGCAATATTAATCTGAAATTTGTTTAAGTAATATTTAGTTTTAATCATTGTGCGTGCATTTAAGAAATCGTAAGCTGTGTTTATTATCCTTGTAATTCAGTAAATAGTTGATTATAATGGACTTTATAATTTATTTAAAACTTTAAAAAAATAATTTCGCAAGAGCAATGTAAAAGTTTGTAAAATTTCTTAAATTCTTCACAAAATCACATTTTCTTCATAATTTGCCTGTTCAAATATGACATGCTCCAGATATCGTCCTCGCCTGAAGATCTTGCCCTTGTAAGACACCCCAGCCAGCTATCTGGGCACTATCGTGCAACAACGACCTAACAAGAGGCCTTGAGTGGAGTCGAATACCTGCATTGCTTGCCGCATTGCGTCGTGATAAGCCTTCCAGCCGGCCGAGCGTGACTTCGTCCCCTCTTATCTAAACAAGATTACTTTCAACTATTTAATTTGCATTTTTTAAATGTAATTACTCCACACTCGAAAACGAATACGACTCTTTGACTATTTCCAACCATAAGTTAAAGCTCGTTCCACGTTAACCTTTGGGTCTAATTTGAGTCTATTGGAAAATGTTCTAAAATGGTCCTGGGCTCTGTGTAATATATAGCGATTTTGCATGCTATGGTGTAGAACACGCCATTGCAGATCAATATAGCGTCCCCCGCCCCTGCCGCCCGCCACTACAGTCATGCCGCATGCAACTAGTGCTATCGGTGGAGAATGCTAATGCCGCAGAGTGAATTCCTGTTCAGGGCTGTAGCAGAAACGCTTTAATTAGGCCAAATGATATCGCAAATGGCGCAGCGTGATTAGGAAAACCGCATTAGTTATATGAGACGTCGGCATGAGTAGGGGGGGGGGGGGCTTGATAACAAACACTGCAGTTCGTTTATTGTTAGTTTGTATTTTATTTAGAAAATAATTAAAGGAAGCGGTTTCTAGAATGTTGACATTAGTTCTGCCGAATGTTAGGCATTCCCGTTCTCATAGCTTCTATTAAGAGGGAATTGGACATACTTGGCACTCCGTATAAATAGTTATTTGACGGTCAGAAAGCAACTTTACATAATTGTCAAGAAAGGGTATGTGGACAGCCCTTTGTTCGTAGGTTAAAATCTTTACTGTTAATTGTAGATTTTGGACTTTTTCTAGATAGATTCGTAAAAATCTACATCTTTTGGATGAGCGTAGCGAGAGAAGCGAAGATTCCATTTCATTACACTGGAGAAAAAAATCCGGAATGTTTTTTTTTTCTTTTTTTTTTCTGTATTTTTGTGTGTCTGTTAACACGATTCCGGCTAAACCGATACTCCAATTGCGATGAAATTTTATGGAGGCCTTCGAAATCTCTGAACGAAGAACTGCACGTTTTTGAGCGCAATCGAAAAATTATTTCTCATGAAAATCGCAATTTTACGATTTTTTTCGATTTTTAAAAAGATTCTCAGCTTATAACACCTACATGCTTTGTCCGATTTTAATGATTTTTTCACAGAACCTTAATTTTATGAATTTATGTATTCGTGTGAAATTTGAGCGCAATCAAAAAACTATTTCTCATGAAAATCGAAATTTTACGTTTTTTTTTTTTTAAAACAATCTTTGACTTATAACACCTATATGCTTTATCCTATTGTAATAATTTTTTCACAGAACCTTAATTTTATAAATTCATATATTTTTGTAAAATTTGTGCGCAATTGAATAATTATTTCTTATGAAAATTTCAATATTACGATTTTTCCTTTTTTAAAATTACAATTAATTAAAAAAAATTAAAATTTAGGTTAATTTTTCATTTAATTTAATTTAATTTAAAAAAAATCTTCAACTTAGTAATGATTTTTTCACAGAAACAACAGAAAATCCGTATAACACATGGCAGCTCAATGCACCAATTACGCTCATCAACAACGCGGCGGGACTTAAGCGTTTTCCTAGTTTTAATTTTTCGAAATGTATTATACTAGTATAGACATTCATAGTAACTGAGCATAAGTTTCAAACAATATTGTGATATGTTAGTCGGCCGAGCGAACAGGAGTTTTTTTAAACTCATGTCCTAACCTCTTAACATCTCTAAACATTGGTGCTGTCTTCGCGCTCTCCACGAAGGCCAAACAGTTGTTCAATCCTCATGATTTTGGTGACCTTGTGTTGTGTGACGGTTGCGTGTGAAGATTCGTGGTTCTCTACGCTTCGTGGTTCTCTACTCGAAGCAGTGGCCTAAACCTAAACCATCTGCACGGGCAAAACCTCAACTCGCTGGCGTTCGTTTGAGATGAGTATGCAACAAGCAAGCAAACATGAATAAAAATATACACATTACACTTTAAATGATAAACTTGTCTCCAAAAACGCTGTAAAGGTTTCGATGGTTTCCAGAAAATTTAATCAAAATTGGACTATAGTTGTTTGTACAGAGAGCAAACAAACTCAACAACATACAGGTCAGCTGTTTTCTATAGAGAAAAAGTCAAATTCATGTTTTACTCATTCAATACATTCACTGAAGTTTTATTAAGATTCCTATAGGAAACCTGCCCAGGAAACAAATGTAGTAGTAGAAATCTTCATTAGCATGTTTGCTCTTTTACATACACAATCATATAATTTAACAAAAATTTTTTTTTGACTTTTCTTACAATTCCAGCAATTCCTTGTGATATTCAATAAAATCAGTCTCCCATGAAAAATATGGGTATGAGGAAGTATTATGTCATAATTATATTTATATTCTTACATTACAAACATTCCTTATATATTCAATAAAATCAGTCTTTCATGAAAATATAAAAATAAAATAAAACATTATGGATTTAGACAGATTTACCACAAACAATTTTATGTGATCAATTTCACTCCACGTAGCATAGTTACTAGAAGTTTCACTTTTGATAAGAGCTCAATATCTCAACAAGCTTTTACATCACACACACTTATATTGTGATATTTATTACATACTGGAATTAGGACAATTTATTGTGATGGGATGTCCGAAGTCTGTTTAGGAGGACTCAATCCCATTATCGACGCCCGTAGAGACCGGCGATCCTGACTGTAGGTTTATCCGATTGATGATTGATTTTTCAAAAAATCTTGCATATTCTTCCATTTAAAAAAAATTCGAAATGTTAAGTAATACAAATCTTTAGTCAGGATTGCCGGTCTCGACGGGCGTAGGGATCCTAACCCGAGACCTCCCGAATCAGAGGCCCGAGCTTCGCTTCAGCCAACACTGTCGGTTATTCACTGTGTATTGTAGTGAGTGGCCATATTAGTACAGTCAGCCATGTAGAATAATTGTTATTGTATTGCAAAGTCTCTTGAACTCCCGATTATTTATTTATTTATTATTTGTTCCGCAACACATTCATTGTTTAAATGGGTCACAAGGATCGCAGAAAAGAGCTAAGCTCCAAACACACTTGGTGACTGCCAACCTTGTAACAATAAATATGATAAAATATAACAACATTATAACAACCATTAGCAAACCTATCAAACATGGGAAAATAAGGTTAAGAAATATAGGCCTTCACTTGAGTGAATTATTATATAAATGAATCGGTAAAAAGTTGAATTAATTTCGTTATGCAAAAACATGTGTGCTTAGAGCAGATTTAAAAGTGTCGTTAGTTCTTTGTCGGATAAGAATATTTATTTATAATATATTTTATAATTTCGGTTCCCTATCGTTTGACCCATCACGCAATCAGTGCCACTCGGACCCAACCTCAGCAGCTGTGACCTTGCACGTAGTAATTCTAATCGATAATAATAATATATTTCCGAAGTGGAGTAAGTCGTGTCTTGACGTCTTCAGGTCCCAAGCGAGCGAGGCCCACTTAGTACCAGGCTGTGGTTCTATTCTGGACGTGTAAGGAGGTACCGGGACGAGATCGAACATTGATTCCGCATAGCTCGTAGGCCTGGTACCCCACATACAAACTTGTATTATAGCTTATACTCTGGGGCTGCATGGCCATAACCTTATCACAGTTGGAGGAGTGTGGGTAAACTTTTTTTGTAATTTTGAATGTATATCTAAAAAATTTTATGACCGCAAAATCTGACGAATTTTTAAGGTATTGAAGATACACATTTTTAAAAAAGAAGTCAAAAATGAGTGTAAGTTACAATATAAATAGCAGCTATCAAAATAATATACTTTTTGCAAAACTTAGCACCCAAAATCGTTCAAAAAAGTAGCAGTAGCGGAAGACGTGTTTAATGACTTGAATGTACTTTACATCTATTCTTTTATGCATATTTTGGATTTTCATTTTTTGGTGAACACACAACCTTAAGTAGAAAGGTTATGCACATGTCTCTACATTTCAAATAAATAAGCACCCTAAATAAGCTTAAAAAACTACTTCGAATTTTATTTTGAATTGTATTTTTTCGGACAGTTTCTAAAAACACTAGCAATATGTGTAAATTATGATAAATGTCAATATTGTGACTTGATACACTAGATCAAAGTCAAACCACACTATATAATTAATATAGCACAACGGTTGTAGTTATCCAGACTAGATCTCGGAATATTCCGCATTAAAGCCGAGTTTGTCCGAACTTATCCAACAGTATTACAAAAAATGTTGAAATGTACACTCACAAAACATCACTTACACACACACTTCCACACACAAAAACAACACAGACATGCACACATCCAAGTCTATTTAATAAACATACATATAACAGCATATACACATAAACCCAAACACTTAAGAATACTGATCAGTGATATTTTCAGTGTATTTTCTTTAAGATGTTATAATATGAGGTCAGATGATGAAAATACAACACGTGGCATCCAACCATGAGTAACTTCGATATACCAGGCACCTCCGCCAAATTGGATGAAACTTATAAAGGGTATAAGTTTCAGTCTCTATTGGGGTACTACTACCTTGCATGTGAAATCTACAGTTTTGATAGATTTTAAAGAAAGGGTCTCTATTATAAGCATCATAACTTATTTGCCAATAACAAGAGTCAGGTCAGCAGTCACAGATGGTTTATAATTTATACTTAATACTTATCATAAGAAGTCGAAAAAAATTCAAACGTTAGAAATTGAATTTAGCCAAAAAGTCACATGTGTGTGTTTTGTCTATCTCTAAATCCACAACTGGGCAAAGGTTCACAATACTAAAATATGGTTTAAAAACAAAGAGAAGCAATTTCACAATTGACGATATTATTTCTCTACCAATGAAGAAAGACGTAAACATGAGACGTGATGTAAGACGAAAAATGTATAACACAAAATAATGGAAATATACAACACAACGCCGTCATATTGATGGCATGAAAATATTGGCAACTGAATATTGGCAGAATGTCCCAACATTTGCCATTTCCTTTCAGCGAAAATTGAGAACGACGGTGCCACCCGAATGCGTGTTAAATGTCGCAACGTGTTATATGTAAAATCTACTTAGTGCTGTTATCACCAATGTTATCAGGGCAACACTACAACGATAACAGTGATTACGCAAAAACATAAGCCTGCTCTAATCTCACAATTGATAATAATATGATAAATAAAACTCACAATCTTATCTCTGAAACTAAGCCATTAGAAGTGAATGAAGACCCCTTGTTAACACAACTTCGTAATATGTATTTATTGTTTTAATCCCGAGATTTGAGTGTCCTCGCACTAAACGATAGTTCCATACACACAGATGGTAACCCTGGAAGGCGGCCAAACAGTTTTACCGCAATATTCTGCAAAACTTTCAACTCCCCGACCAAACTTCCCCACAAATGATAAACTCTCCCGTAGCATGCAGTGAAATGGCGATTGGGGACTTTTATAGGTCGACATTTCGAATAATTTATTAGGGGCATTTACATAAGATTATGTGTTTGAATGTTGATTTTATTTAAATCAAAAGTGTAAAGAACGTTTCAAAATTATTACAAACACACTTTCCCTGCATACATCACTTCCCCTAGAAAGCGTCCTCCATCCCCCAGACCACAGATAATACACCATTAGGATAATGTCATTAAAACTAATTGTTAGCATTTGATTTATATTTGTCGTAATATAGCTTACTGTCTTTTTGTTGTATAATTTGCTACGGTACAACAGAACCTATTGTTCTAATTTGTCGTTACGGATGTCTTTGTGTAGTTGTGTTTGAGTTGTCATACACCAAGGAAAAAATCTAACATAATTAATCAAGACCATCATTTTGTTACTGGATTTATTTCGAATCCAAAATTAAATAAACATTGTCACAACAAACAAAAAAATATTTCGTGCTGCAATAACAAAAAGTCCGTGAAGATTAATTGTGATTGAATGGGGATAAGCAAAATTGTATTTGAGAAGGGCATTTAAGATTTGTGAATTACGTTTTGCAAGTCTCCCCCTGAGACGACGGGGGTCGAGATATCCGACCTTCCACCAGGGTAGGTGACTACTGACGTCATATGCAAAGAACCCTGGTAAAATTAGAGCATGGAATCAGATATGCGCTACAACATTGCAGGTTGCATGCGAGGGTTCGTGCCTGTCCATAACCCTGCGACGCCATTCTATCTGATAGCGGGCACTGTGATGTTAGTGGGGCGCTATGGTTGCAGTGGACAGCCTTCCATGTAGCTATAGCTGTAGTGGACAGCCTTCCATGTAGCTATAGCTGTATAGTCGACAGCCTTCCATGTAGTTATAGCTGTAGCTCTACAACCAGATAGCTGGCAGGAATATGCTCAATCCGTTGTAGCCGTAGTTCACTTACAGCATATCTTTGATATTCATGTCATAGTTAAGGTTACATTTATTTGTTTCACTTGCTGACAGTGACATAAATATGTCAGTGTCATGGTTGTAGCTTGTCACTTTGTTCGTTTCATTCTTATAGCTGACATGTCCGTGTCACAGGTCTAGCTGTCAGATGTCAGAGTCACGAGTTGTTGCTGAGATGTCCATGTCACGATTTTAGCTGTCAGATGTCAGTGTCGTTGTTGTTGATTTCATATCTGTTACAGGGTTTTAGCTAACATCTTTCTCATGGTTGTAGCTGACATATTTGCATCCATGTCACTGTTATATAGCTGCCATGTTTGCACCATGTCACGGTGTCATGAAGCTGGACTCTTTGTCACCCTGTTTATGTCACTTGTTTTAGATACGGGTACCTACTTGAAACGCGTTGGCTGCTCGATAAGCGCGCTCGCTGACATCTAGTTCAATGTGAGTAGCACTTACAACAATCAATTAATAATGTACACGTACGTTCGGCTTGTGACTCAACCACCTGTACGACGCTACCGCAGTGGCGTGCGGTGGGGAAATCTAATGCGTGTGTGCACAAAGATTATTTAACATCTAGTAGGCTAGATCCGCAGTCTCCAATATGGCCACGCAGGCGCGAGCGTACCAAATTGAAGCGTCAATCTAACCTTTTCAAGATGGCGATTTGGCGTTTTAATTTATGCTTTTTTAATGCAATAAAGTATTTTTGTGGATTGTTTGATATGGTTTTAGCTTGTGCAGCATGGGATTGAATAAACAGAAACAATAAGAAGTTATTGCATAAGGGAATTTAGTAATCATTTGGTGTTAAAGGCTAATATGCTCAACTGTCAACCTGACAGCCATTTTGAAAAATCTTTGGGCTACAAATCGCTCCCATCTACAAAACATGCAAACTGTATTTTCAAGATAGCTCCAAATTGTCACGGAAGTGGACCAGTAACTGGGGATCTAGCCTACTATAGATGTTAAAAATATCATTGTGTGTGCAGGCCATGCAGTGATCTCTCTCTATATACTTACGTGGATAGAGGATGCTTACCTGCCAGATGTTGAGAAGTGAAGTCGGGACTAATTTAGCGGGTTTTCTTACTGAAGAATTAAAGAAACAAACCGATTAGGGTTTCGATTAGGTTTGCCACATTGACAAATCGTTTTGTGCACTTCAACGCAACGCACAAAGGCATGTTTGCCGTAAATATGTAAAGTTTTGACCTCCAACATGGCCAACATTAGGGACCCCACAGATGTTGCGGCCACCATCTGGGTAAATTAGTTTGGCTTCAAGGCACATTATAGCACACCCGTGATTTCACCGTAGGTAGAGCCATCATTGATTGCTATATTCCTATTAGGAACTCTTTTTTTCGCCACTCGGTGCGGAGGCGTAGGTGATGGCTTTTTTTATTCCTGAATTGTTTTGCCATAAGTGGAAGACAAAACAATATTATTATTAAATTTCAACTAGTTTTATTAGTTATAGCCGTGGTGATGAACAGCAAACTGGATGTTTAACATTCTGAAGGGGGTCACAGGGAAAAAGTGGGGGAGGCACAGGAATAATTAGGGGGGAATTCCCCCCGTTCTCCCCACCTCCTTCCAACGCGCGTGTTTGTGTGTGTGTGTGGTGGGAGGTACCGCAGGTGTTGAAAATACATTTTTCATAGGGGTACCCGCTGAGGGTACATCAGTTTACCCGGTGTGACCCTCTTAACAACTTTCAGTCAGGATTGTCTGTGAGGGATTCGAATCCGTGACCTCTTGAATCAGAGTTTCACACGCTACTCATGAGCCACCTCTGTCGGTAGAGATGTTCACTGGTGGCGAAACCAAAGAAAGAAAGAAAATTCGACTGGAGCAATTAAAAATGTCAAGAAACAAAAAAATATGTACTTTATCTGTCCGCTAAACATTTACTATCGCAAGAAATTCTGGCAAAGTATGGCATTGCACCAAAGTTGTCATTATAAATTTTGTATTATTTTTTTATGTGTGTCGGGCAGCATTGTCTTCAAGCTTGGTAGAGTTTCGTTAGGGGCTAAACGGTTGGTCGACGCATCGAGTAGTAGGGCCCTTGATGCGGACTTTCACCCCCACCCCCCCACCCCCGACCCCACCCCCGACGCCGCTCGACGCCGGCGAGCCCCTTGCACAAGGACACATCGCTGTTGTTTTCTAAAGTCGACTCATTTTCATCGCCCGCTGGAAACTGTGCTGTGTAATCACTTTAGCGCAGTAGTCGTAGTCGTTTATGATACCATATTATTGACATCGGAAAAAGATACTAAGGCCAAGGGTAGTTCAGTGAGTGAAAATAAGTGGAAAACGATAAAATTCATTCCCGATATTTTGTAGCGTTAAGTTGTGAACTTTTTGGATGATCGTAGCGAACTCAGCAAAGATTTTCATTTGACTATTTTGAGGAAAAAAAGCTTTTCCTTTTTTTTTCTTTTTTGTTTATAAATTGGTCAGGTTTTTTCGCTCTCTCCTATTAAACAGATCTGAATGAAAATTACAGGAGATCTTTGGAAAAATAAATATTTGGGTACAATTGAAGCAATATTCGTCATGTAATCGTATACCCTACTTTTACAATTTCAATTGTTTGCACAATTTTTGTCTCTATCTTAGCTTTCTACCAGGTAAAAGGCTACTCCGATCGAAATGAAGTTTTCAGGGGTCCTTTGAAATATCTGATCTTAGATTCCTGGAAAAAACAAATACATATTTCTCTGAAAAATCGCAAGATTGCTTTATTTCTCGAATGTAAGATTGCAGAAGTCAAATACGTTCATCCACCAACGCGATTTTAAGAAACGTTCGCGAAACGCCCTTGGAGCTCATCTCAAACTATTAAATTTTGAACTAAATGCCTCAGACAGAGTATCTCACGTTAGGTAACTGAATGGATGGATGAATACAGTGAGAGCTGCCAACATCAGACATACAACATCGGATCACCATGTAGGGCTGTGCGTAGGTGGCCTTCACTGACGCATCACACATGCAGGATACGTCACGCCGGTGACGTCACGGTGACCTTGTTTATCTAGATGACCCTGATGTACTTGTCTGAACGGTGATATAATATGTTGCAGATTCATTTTTGGTGAATTCGATTTTGTGACACTTATAATTCGTTACCATTCATTTGATTTTTAAAAAAGTTGCTAAATTTTAATTTATTTTAATTTATTGTTAATTTTTCTTAGTGACAACACAACGATTAAATAATGATTTTTGTTGCTCAACGTCTCTATTTTATGGTTTTATATAACAGCGGCTACAACAATAGCGTACGTGCATATTAATGTACAAAATTTAACAGAAGACAAGAAAGGGTTAGCTAGAATTTCTGCGGTTAAAAGCAAGATAGCTACAGCAAATTGTTTTTTATCGGTACCCTCACAACAAATAACAACACCGAATACACAATTTCACACATATAAAAGCATCGCGATATGACAAAAAAGTTAGCAGACTTTTTCTCAGGCAAAAGGCTAAATAGTAACAAAATCAATTGCTTTGTAAAAGCACCACTCGCAATTCGCATTTCGATAGAAATAGTCACATATCTCAATCACCAAATGGGTATAAAAATAGAGGGAGGTGAAAATATCATTTTGATTTGAAATATGTAGCAACTCAGTTTGTAAACCAAGCAATTGATAGCATATTATAGCGTTTATTTTCTATTCTCCTTCAATAACTTGAGTATCACGTTATAACCATGTATTTTTATTTTAAATTTGTGTCATAATTATTGCTTATGTATGTATATCAATTTATACAAATAGTACATGAACAATATAAATACAAAAATAATTACAATACATAGTAATACCACGAATGTACTTTAGAAACTACAATAAAACAAGATTCTTCAAAACTAAAACTAAATTCCCATACTTTTTACAGCTAATAGTACGTAACCTCAGGTCAAGAGTTAGTAAGTAAGTAAGAAAGTAAGTAAGTAAGTAATTAGGTAAGTAAGGAAAGTAAGTTAACTGCCACTATTAGCTGATAATGGTTTAATAAATACACACTTAGTTGAAATTGTGTACAAAAATAAGAAATATAATATTTAATACAATTCAGAAATTCAAATCCATCGTCGTCTCGGTGGTCTAGTTGGCTAAAGCGCCTACCTGGAATGTGGGATACCGGGGTTCGAACCCCGGTCGGAATGCAATTCCACCTCCGGAAGTTAACAAGAACATGAACAATCCAATGTTTCAGTAAACAAATTAGCACTTGATAGTGTTAAACGCTATTTTATTTTCACACATCTCGAAACATGAGTCACATCCCACACACACACAACACCCACACACCTGTTCATACACATTTACACATGTCATGCTCTCGTATTGTTAGCACTTTTCACGCCCTCTTCTTTCGTAATCACATTCACATCACTCCCATACTATTATCATGATGCGCTCATCCGTGCAATGGTTGCCTACAAATACCTTTGCTACAGCAACGTATAATGTATTATCATCTATAATGAGCCTTTTCCTATTCCACGCTTTTGCTTTGTTTGGGCTATTTTATCGTATGACCTGTTCTTTTTTATGTGTTTTTTGCTGTCCTCTGACTTTTGCTTGTACGAGTAGGCTACAGAGTGCAGAGTGTGGTATTGTCGCCCTTTATTAGACTTTTTGAACCTTTTGAGTTTTGAAGAACAAAAATCATCTTTATTCAAATTCTACTATATAGGTGGAAGTAACGATTATAGTGGTTGGTTGAAGTATGTCAGTACGTCTGTATGATGCAGTGCCAGTGTGCATAGTATCTGCAGCGATCAATGGAACAGGCGATAGCAAGTGTTTATTTTTATTTTATTTTTAAATATGCACCACAGAGAATTTTATGGTATTAAAACCTGGCGCTATATTAAAAAATCGAAACTTTTTCTTTCCGAGGCCACGCGACAAGGGCAAAGTATAGTACCTACCTATTCAACATATTTATTACATTACAACCGCCGGTGGCAACATTCAACGGTGTGATAATAAAGAGGTTTTTCTGTGTATAAATATTTTCATTTTAAGAAAAATCTTCGGCTATAAATACGAAATTTGCAGAAAAGAAGATTTTGAAAATCGACCTTTGCGACGATTCCCACAGACAACTAAATGTTCGTCGCCGTTGACTGTTACCTTCGGTTTAGATATTTAACATTAACGTTGTGAATCAAACGCTAAAATTTGTTTAATACATAGTAAAATAATAATAGAATACTAGATTGTAATATACCACGTGTTATATTTTTCATTTGTGAAAATGTGAAACACATCTGGAAGTGGAACCAACGAAAGAATGTGTCATATGACGTCATAATGGAGGCAATGAACTTGTAACCTTTCTGTGTGTTTATCAAATACAGTCTTAGGCCTTGAGCTCAGAGATACACTTGAAATTTTGCGACTAATAGGAAACTTCACTATAGTAACATAAATGTATACACTTTGAAAAAACAGTTATCTGAAAAATTTACAAAATAATAATATTTCTACAATATCTCCGACTACGCTACGCCACTGGCATGATGCCTCTCTTCTCTTATCACTCGTAGACTTATTGATGAAGAACGTTATCATCTCAAGATAACAAAGAAAACTCTTAAGAGTAATGTTATCGCAGTACGAGTGTGTACGCAAGTTGATCACGAGACTAGGCCAAAACAATACGTCTACGTGTAATGCTTTGATATGAGTGGTTTCTGTCCGTATCCTAGAAATACAAGCAACACCTCCGCAAATATTACTCAACTTTATGACGTCATTCCCACAAGTGGTGATATAGAGATAACAACTTTAGGACTAATTACTTGTCTTGCTTGGTTTTCCGAGAAAGTCATTGGCACGCAATTATATTCGTATCACGCAAAGCAACTGGTTGAGTCGGGTGGAATGCTCAGTGCTAGCACGCGAACTTGGATTCCTGAGGTTACGGGTTCTATTCCAGCCACCGGCATTCGGCAACGAGGCTCAAATTATGTATTGGTTTTACAGTTAGAAAGTGAATGCTTCAATTCCCCAGTCTTTCTAGCCCTTGTGTGAGACTGACATCATAAGACATACGAAATTTCCACATCACATAAAAACAGGCTTTTGTAAGGGCATTTCTCTAAAATAGTAAAGTAATAAAATTGTTTTAGATCACTTTAGGATTTAGTTCAAAAACTTATATTTTTATGATTTTGTGACCAATGAACAATAGTGTTGGATGTCGTTACGTTTTCGAGCATGGGTACGGAAATAGGGAGCGAAGCTATAGACGTCGAAGAAGGATGCATAAATGATTTAATTTGTCCTTCAAATCACCTTGTTGGTGGAGGTGCCGGGTATCAATAGTTTGGTGACACTGACCTCCAGGGTCACCAAAAACATCATACTTGTTGAAAGGCAATGGCAACAAAAAACACGTAATTCGAAGGATGTGTTCGATTTTTATCGTGAGACGTGACACACGCACAGACGGACGGACAGACAAGTGATGCTTGTAGAGGGCTTCGCTCCTTCAATTAGATGCTTACTGGCTGCAGAAAGTACCAACAATTTTTTTTTAAGTTCACTTCTTTTCAGTTATAAATAAATAACCACCGTACACTTTGTAACATTTTATAACGGGCACATTGTACCCTGCACAGTGGCGTATCCAGGGGGGTGGTGGTGGACAACCCCCCCCCCCCCCTTTGCAAAAACAAGTGTGGAAGTGCACTTTAACGTTTCAATGGAGAATATAGAATAACTGAGGCAAATTACCATCTGACCAAAATAGGATTTTAGTAGATACAACGATTGGTTATTGTGATGCTTTAAAACGCACTGATTTTTACCAAAATTACCTTGAAAGATAAAACTTTTAGATTAAAAAGGGGATTTTAGTAAATAAAACGTTTTGTTGATGCTTGAAAAACGCACAGATCTTCACCAAAATGACCTTTAAGAGAAAACATTTGGATCAAAAAACATTGTTTTTAGTAGATAAAAATTTGGTCATTCTAATGCTTTAAAACGTACCGATTTTTACCAAAATAACCTTGAAGGAGAAAATGTTTCCAGGGGCTTTCCCCCGGACCCCCCAATTAACCTTCGGTACATCTATGAATTAATTGGTTCCCCCCCCCCCCCCTCATGAATTCCTGGATACGCCACTGACCCTGCATCAGGTATCCTACCAATAAAATACCAGCTGTGAAGTCTAGCGTGGCAGAGTCGACCAGGTAGAACATCGTGCGGATCACGTAACCTATGCAATCATGTCACGTGGGATGCATCTCACATAAGGCATTGATTGTTGTGACTGTCCTTCATCGTCATTCACCGCTCATCGTGTCAATAGCAGTCGCCTTGATAGAGGCGTAGGGCAATAAACACGGCCAAGCCAGGCGATTATAGGACATTCACACCCCGTATTCACAGGGAAGAGGACATTTGACATTTAGCAAATAGCTATTTGCTCGGCTAGGAAGCATCCGGTGTATATGAAACTCTGCATAATAATTGTCAAGCAAGGATATATGGATCGTCGTAGATTACCAATATATATTTATTATTAGACAGCCAGAGACAATTTTTGAAAATGGTCAATTTTGGTCATTTTCAAAATAGCAAGTATCAAAATACTTTTTGAAAATTAAAATTATTTTCGGGAAAACATTACTGTAAAGCCCTTCATTCCCGCTTCCACGCCAGAAGAGCAAAATTTCTAACAACTGTAGCAAACAGGAATTTGCCTAAAACGCATGACTTATAATCCGTACCGTATTGCTTTGGTTGGGCCTGAACTTGAAATCAATCGAACCGCCTCCTATTTGCAAAACTCAAACTAAATTCCAAACCTGCATTTAAACAAAAAAAAAAACGGAAACGATTTAGCTTAAGTACCACTATCACTAGACCAGAACATTAATTTGAAACAATGGTTACGAGAGCAGTCATGCAAAGTAGTGAGCGAAGCTTACCGACGTATTGTATCGTCCGATTCACCTTGGTGGAGGTGACGAGTATGTAAAATGTCCATCTTTATGGGGGGACAGCCCCGTTCCCCCGTTCCCTTGAGCCCCAGAGTTTTCACAAACATTCTGTATCATCCTTGTTGAAGGGCAATGCCAACAATAAACGCATGTTATTCGAAGGTCGTGTTTGGTTTTTGTCACAACCACTTAGCGCACGTAAATTACAGAAATTACCAAGTTGATCCGATTCAATTCCTATACAACTGTTCACATCCAATTCCAAGTTCGTGAAATTACTGCCAGGCGAACGTGACGAGAAGTTGAGAAAACTTCAACTTTTCGGTAATTTACTTAATTTTCGTAATTGGGGAATGGCTTAAAAATACCTATCCAAATAAACTAGTCGTCCAGATGATTCACCAGCAATCAATAATAGTATAAATGCAGATGTAAGTGATTGTGAACGGGCCGACGGATAGACATGAAAGTGTTGCATATATAATTACTAGGAAAACGCTCAGTTGGACGCGTTGTTGAGCGAGCACCGGTACGTGCAACATGACCCGAGTACGACATTCCCATAAGGCCCACCACACAGTGTAGGCCTACCTAGATATTGACATTATTTGTACACTTTACTATTCCAACATCTTTGCATTGTACTAATTCACGTCATGCCTTCTAAAGTGTATCTTTGTATCTTCACTGCCTCCTTCATTTTTTAACATCATTTTTCGAATTATGATTAGCAATAAGTCTTTAAGGTCTTGACCGATTTAGCTGAAAATTTGAAAATGGAAGAGAATGTTGTACTTATTGACCCTGCAAAATTTCATAACGATCGGTACATTTTTTTTTTTTTTTTTTTTTTTTTTTTTTATTTTTTATAACCAATGATCGGATTTTGTTCAAAAACTATACAGCAACCCGCCTAGGTGGTATGTACATGTGTGCAAAATTTCAGGTCGATCAGAGAAACGGTGCGACCTGTATCGAAGCAGTAACAGAAAAAAACAAAAACAGACATTCGAGCCATAAGAGTCAAGTGGAGACGCTCGCTTCGCTCGCTCAATGATGCATATAATGCAACATTTAAAATTTTCATCGTTTTAATTAATATAAATTCTAACTAAATTGAGACTTGAAATCAGTCTGAATCAGAACTCGAAAGTTCCATCAATATTTGGCCGAATTCCTAGCTAATAGTCCGTGTGTGTTCTCAAGATTTTGAAGTAAAAGCAATATTTCTCGTAACAAATAATTATCCCATTCCAAGCCAAGCCAAGTAAATTGTTCGCGTGCTAAAGCCAACACTTACGCACATCCTAGGTATTCGATGTCTGGCCCGAGAACGTGATTTCATACGACCTTGACAGCAGTGGGTGTATATACCTGTTCAAAGTAAATTATCATCAGCATCGGATCGGAAGCGTATGGTTCGCAACCAGGCATATCGAGTCGATGCTACGATATTGTAAGATGAATATAATAGGATAAAAGTAAATAATTAAAATTTGTGGATGTATAAAACACGATTAAGTCCTATGTACTCATTCGATGCGACTTTTCTTGACGACATATCGATCGATCGAAAAATTATTTCTCATGAAAATCGCAATTTTACTATTTGTTTCGTTTAAAAAAAATTCTTCGACTTAGTAATGATTTTTTCACAGAACAACAGAAAATCTGCATATCATATGGCAGCTCAATGCACCAATTACGCTCATCCAACAACGCGCCTGAAAAAGCGTTTGCGAAGCTTCCTATTTAATAATAGGTTGACCAATATGTGAATGTATAGGCTAACCATGTTATTGAACGAGTGAGCGTAGCGAACGTAGTGATTTCCATTCGACTTAAACGGCCATAATTGTTTTTCTGCGTGCGTGCGTGTGTGTGTGTGTGTGTGTGTGTGTGTGTGTGTGTGTGTGTACGTTGAAAATCAGCCGAATCGCTGAACAGATTGCGCTAAAATTTTAAACAGACATCCGGTACGAGTTTATTGAGAACTGTTAACAAAATCAGCAAGATTCATTGCGATTTAAACCTACAAGAAATGATAAACTGAAAAATAGACTTCCAATGTTAAGAAATTATTTTAACGACAATGTTTTAGATTTTGAAAAGATATTTTTTGTTTGTTTTTCACCTGGCCGTGAAATGCCGTGCCCATGCAAGGTCTGTCGAATGTTGGACGTCAAGGTACCCCCAAATTCTGCTCGTAGATTGAGTAAACCTTGCAATATTTTCACGTATTTCGTACTGGCTATGTTTTCCATAGTATTGTCACAGATGATAGACTACACTGCGTTATATGCATTTCAAAACATGTTTAATAATTTTTTAAATACAATTTAGGAATTACAAAATCTTTCCCGACCAGGGGATTTCTTTTTCTCTTCCTACTCGTTCTTTTCACTTTTTACTTTTTACTTTTTCAACTTCTCCGTGTAAAGCGGCCTTAAGGGCGCTTTAGCCAACTAGACTTGGGAAACGTCAAAGTCGTTGTTAGACGAGGGATCGAGTCATGTGGTGAGTACCCGGGAACATTTGCATTTATGTTTGATATTTATATTCGTATAAATAATGTTTTTTTTTTAAGTTTAGTAGGTATACGGGCGCGTCAACTGTAAGACCAATGCGCCTTTCTAGGCTATGGTAGGTTAGGTAGGCCTAATGTAGGGGGAAGAAAAGTAATGTAACCGGGTACTCAACACATGGCTCACTCACTCGTTTAACAACGACTTTGGCGTTTCCCTAGTTATTTAGATCTAGTTATGGAGTGTTTCCACCTTTGAGCTCCCACCACACTATACATACAGACAAAAGAAGGCATAGCCATCTAAATAGGGATAAAAGAAACCTGCCACCGCCATAATAAACAATTTTGTTACGATTATTAACATTAGCCTACCAACAATGCCCGTAATAATACTGCTATAACGTTGCAACTCTGTGTTATCACAAAGTGATTTGCCGCCTGCCATAAACGCACGTCTCTGAGGTTTTACTGCTTTTACATATTTATTTATTGAGAGTTGAGACCGTTTTGGCAGCTGGTTGTAGAGGGGTGGGGGTGGGGGGTGGGGGGTGGGGGGGGGGGGGGGTCGAGTTGAATATTTTGTGCAAACAAATCATGCCCCGGGTATCAGGCACTGCGGCGTGCTGCGGCGCGGTATAGGCTCAGCCTTTTATCATTATTCATATCATATTTTCACGTAGCGTGTTTTTTTTCAATGTTAGTGCATGTACGTGTGAATTTTGTTATTGTTATTTTAAATTTATTTTCAGACATAAATTTAAAAAAAAAAAAACACGCCGATGTTCATTTAGTGTTTTTCAAGCAATTTGCATCAGAAGTTGTTTACACATTTGTTTTCTGTGTTTCCTAAGTTTTAAACTATTAACTAATGGCGATGTATTTTTTAGTTTACGACTCGTATTTTCTTAACAAGACGGTAACTGGAAGGAGAATAAACGACACAAGGTATCCATGCCCATGCCCAGTCTTGGGGAGGAACGCGTTCCTTTTCTTAGATCAGGAACTTGTAACGTCAAAGTTACTATTTCGTGGGAACTTGGAAGAAATTTAACGTTCCTTTATAAGTTGCTTTCGCCGTCGTGTTCGTAATCCCGTCGAATTCCAGTACCTGGTATAGTAAACTGCAGTATGAAATTATCTTGTGACATCTTGTATTTTCGAAAATGGCGCCACCCTCGTCAGATGGCCTGGTTTTCACTTTAATAAAAAAAAAAATGTAATGATAAATTAACTTCTATCACAATTTTACTATTATTTTTTAAGTGATGGTATAAAGAACGTGAAAGGAACTAAGTTCATTTTGAGGAACGAGGAACGTCTCAGTTCTTTTTTTTAAAGGAACGAGGAACGTCTCAGTTCCTTTTTAGGCAGAAGTAACCTAACTTTTCAAAGTTATTTTTTTGGGGGGAACGTGCCCAAGACTACCCATGTCATACTATAAACTTAGAAACCATGGTTATGGTTATATCTTATAATATGGTACCACATCAATTCGACCATTACCATTACGTCATTGCTTGTGCCCCTGCTCTCAATGCTGAAGGCCCTGTGCTCCAATCCCACGTGTGACAGAAGTGTTTAAACTCTACCCCGAGATTCGGGTTCAAACCCCGGTCGGGATAGATATTTTATTTTCTGGTTTGTATTAAAAATGGTCTTGATATGGACTTGGATGATTCCTGTAATCGATAACTTTGCAACGAACTTCGACATCAAATATCAAACGCTGATTGGCCATTATTCGCCTTTTGGTGGTCAGTTTTTTCTCGAATCACTTTAAATAAAAGTCTCCCGCTGAAAATCACTTCTGTAACTGATTGTGTCGACTCTAAATAAACATTTATGTATTTATTTATGTATTCACCTGTTAACAACGACGTGTTATTGCCTACAAGCTGCGATATGATGAATGGCACACGCATGCAGATGCAGATGCTGATAAGCTGCTCTGAATGTGGCGCGTTGCGGGCCGTCCTGGCAGATCAATAATAATGTAGGCTACACAAAATATGAACACACAAAGACATCATTAAAATGTAGTTAATGAATGTTTCTTTCTTATCATCAATATGTTTATTATTTCATACAGCATATTTTACACGCGATTTTTAAAGAGGGTTGATCAATCATCATATAGTAGGCATAGACACGTAAAAATGGTTTGGGTTGAACTAATGGCACGAAATTCGTATAGTGCTAGCTTTGTCAATATTAGATTTTGTGGGTTATTGATGTTGATGACCGTTTTAAATTTTTTACGTTCATGCAATGAATATGACATGTGAAATATTAAATATGACACTTTGATTAAATAAGCTTATAGCATTTATGCACCACACTTTGTGAATAATGAAAAATGTAATTTGTCTAGAATTTGATTAAGTTTTGCAAACATTTTAAAGTAAAACACAACAAAATGTATTGTGCAATAATTATATCACATGCTTGTTAGTTAAAATGCTACATAATAAATAATAATCTTCACTCAGTTCCAACGGTCTAGTGGTGTGATTTTACACCGTTATCTAGGGCTTGAAAATGTAGATACTAAGCTTGCCAGACTCAGTGTTTCTTCCTCATCATCTTCCTCCTTCCTCTCCACTAATTTACTCCACTCTCTTCTGTCCTCCCACAGCTTTACTCTTGCCACATGCTTCCACACTTCATCTCGTTTTCCAACGTCTTCTTGAATTTAATCTTCCCCATTTCTCTCTTGGCCTTCCTACTTTTCTTTTAAATAAATAATAATGGTAATTTCAGGGGACAAAATTACCATAGGAGTCCCGGGCGTTGTCATTGAATGAGTCTATCCGAGGTCTGTACAAGGTAAGACAGCGGGGTCGATGATGAGGTCGGAGGGAGGGAATTCTCCAGGCGGCTGCAGGTAGTCAAGGGTCGAGGACGATTTGCCAGGGAGAGGAAAAAAAAAAAAAAGTACGGTATTTGGAAGTAGAATTTATGTTGTGATGCATTGTAAAAAGGCAAGGCGTTATCCCCATGTGTATATATCCAACAAGTTTTGTGCCCGGACAAAATAAAATGAATAGTTGGTTTTGTTTATTTAAAAAAAAAACAATATAAAAAAATAGCGTAATGTTTTTCATTCGGTGTTTATTTTTATAGATCGGCGTAGGCCTCGCTAGGAAGGAACACGGCAATGCGGTTATTGAAACCGAATAACATACTCATTCGACTACTTGTTGAATGTGGGATTGTGGCTTCCTGGCCGACCCTCGGGAACCTATATAGCCTTGCCCCCTCGTAGCCGGGCGCACGTCGCATTATCCGGAGCATCTTCGGTGGGGGGGGGGGGGGGGGATATTTATATTTGTGTGGGGGGGAGGGGGGACCTTTATAGTTAACTAGTTTTTATTCTAATGTGTAATATTATTGATTAAAAAAATTAAAATATATTACGAGATTATTTTTTTAAATACGTTAAGACAAGGGTAAACAATTAATTTTAAATTTAAAAACGTAAAAGTAAATTCCAAACTCATCTAATGTGCAAGAATATCTAGCAAATGCAAACAACGAACAAACAGAAAAAATAAACCCACTATATTTGAAAATTGATCATATTTTATGTAATGTGCACAAATTGTTTTAAAACAAGCTACATTGTTTCACTGCTGCTATTTAAATATTTGTTCGTAATAATATTTTATTGTGTATATATCTAGGCTCACAGTGTATTGCTAATTTTAATGACTTACTTTTATAATGTGTAATTTGACTAATTTCATTGCTTTATAGCGATAACACACACAATGGGCTATGCTCTTTGTGATATTTAAAATCATAATGATTATGAAAAAATTAATCATTGAAATATATGATGATGATATGAAAATGAAATACATAAATCAAACTTTAAAACGATTGTATTAATTTAACTACTAATTCATATGAATTATGAAATGTACGAGATAATATATTGGATTGATGCTCATTTCATTTTTGATAGTAGTAACGAATGTTCAATGCCTATGTCATAATCTTCCCAGTATAATGCAACGTAAAATATTACACTGCGTCAAAAACTTTGAAGTGTGGCCAGTAAAAAATAAAAACAAGTAAAAAGCGCAACATGTGCGTATAGTCAGATGCGTGCGTGCTGTCACCTGACGCATCACAGCGCGCACGATAGCATGCCTGCATTGCACCAGAGCAGAGAGACCTGCATCGAAACGCAACACGGCGTCCAACAAACAAAAGCACGCACTGCCGATGATATCAAAGTAAAACGGAAAGTTAAATTGATTTTCGGAAAGTTACTATTTCTCCGTCAAGACTGTTGTGTGTTTCTCTGCTGTTCCGAGAATTCTAGATAAAGTTGTGAGTTGCCGTTTAGCGGGAAAGTTGGCTGCATCGCACCGCAATGCGCTCCTGTTCCCGTTCCGGGAATCCCAGGCCAGGCCACTCATCATGGGACTGGCATTTCAAGCAGAATATTGGAGTTGACATTCTACGAAACTTAGCACAGTTGTCATAGCGACAGAAATGAAGAGCTAGGCTGACAAATTATAGAAAATAGAATGATGAAATCAAAAGTGATAATGACTAATGAGATATTAAAATAAATCAATTCTAACTCCCGAATCAGAGTACATAATATTCTGTCGGTACACAAAAAAAAACGATTGTGCAAAAACAGTAATTTTTATTCCTGAATACAGTGTTGGCTCGAGCGACTCTGATTCGGGAGGTCTCGGGTTCAAATCCCGTCGAGACCGGCAATCCTGACTGAAAGTTTTTTCGAGGTTTTGAAAGGTATTGAGTTCTCTTAAACAGCCCTCGGACATCCCTTCACAATAATTGTACTAATTTCAACATACCTAGTTAGACACCTAAAGAGGGGCATGCATTGCACCCTGGGCAGGTTTCCTACGAAAAATTATTATAATATTCTTTATATCCTCAGGCCGGATTGCAATTTAATGCTAGCTTTTATCTAAGATTGAGGAGAGGCTATAAAATAGCCTTGAATGAGAAGAGCCGTGGGGCTGGAGGTTTAGCACATCACTTACACGCGAGACTCTGATTCGGGGGGTCATCAGATCGATCCCAGCCACCGGCAATCATACCTGGAGGTTTACCAGGGGTCACAAAGTGTCTGACATTACTCGCTATGTGTGCGTGTAAGATAATACGTGCATGACACATTTTTCTCTGAAGTAACTTTCACAACCCTTGAGTAGTGAATAAATGACTCTTCATTACATAGAGTAGACGAAATGCGCACGATGTTTCCACATGGCCTCCAGGCTGCTACTGACGAGTTTGAGCTTACACTATAGATAAGTTTTGACGTTTTATAGACTGTTAGGAACCCTGGAATTTCGTGAATATTTTTATTTAAAGGGGTATTTAACCGCTAAACTCAAAAAATAAATTTCATTCAGGCTAACTAGTAATAAATTTAGCAATTGACAGAAAAATTATTGGGGCCACCATGACCTCCCAAAAAATTGTCAAACATGACATTTTTCGAGCTAAGTCCCATAGGCAAAAATCTGGACCCATAAGAAATAACATGGAGATTATCTTTATGCCCCGTGATCTTGGAGGATTTTGATCCAAAAAAATATTGGCCATTATTGACGTACTCTGCAGCCTTTTCTGTAAATACTCTATATTTTGTTTTGTAAATTTGGGCAAGTAGTTCGGTCAAAATATGCTGATTACCAAGATGGGGTGTGATTTTGGAATGCATATTTTTGCGTGTTTGAGTGTATATTTGGGCACAGTTTCAAGACACGATGTAAAAAATGGGCATTTTAGATTGGTACTATGCTCTAGTATCTATGTGGACCAAAAAAGAAGCAGGTTAAAGCCGATTTAAGAAATTTCCCAAAACACCAATTTTCAAAAATTCCTGGATAAAAAAAAATGAAAAATTCGTGTTAAATCGCAGTTACAAGATTATAATTTTTTAAACTCTCATTTAAGTGTAGTATTGTGCTATAATCATGTGGTAAAAAATAATTTTTTGAGTTAATAGCCCCTTTTAGTTAAACGATACTAAATGTGACAGTTTTTACTTATAACAACAAAATACGGCATAACGTTCTCCTGCTAAATTATAGCAAAATCGAGAACTTTTTTAATTCTGTTTTAGCATTTAAATATGCTAATAGTTTGTTAATTGAGCATTGAAATCAACATTTATGTTTTAACTTAGTTGGTATCATGACAGTTAAAAAATATTATCGAACACGCCTAAAACTACGGGTGTTAATTTTAATTTTTTATTATTAACTGTAGATGGGCTAAATATTCATTTATGTATAATATACGTGTTCATTTCGCTGAAGGGTAGTGATTTCAATGTCATTTTTATAGAAAACATTATTGATGCCTGAATTTTGAATTATGTACTTAAATTGAAGAGTTTTTATAACGAAATGAGCACTTTTTGCTACTTCTCTGGGTCCATATAGTGCATTCAAATCTAACGCAATGATGTTCCTAGAATGTAGATAAAGTTATTTGAAGGATAGGTTGAAGGAAATTGAACAATGATTTCTTTCATGTACTACTTCAACACTAGTGTAAAAAAAAACTGCTAGTGCAAATATTTACTTCCCTAAATCAATTTTATTCTTGTTTTTATGGGTTATCATTTAAGATAAGAATATTTGAGATTTGTTTGTGCGATGACTTCGATAGAGGTGGCTCAGTATTCAAGCGAGTTTTCATCAGTTTCACCACGTTCAAATATTATAATGTGCAGTTAACATTTCAGAGCGTATTTTTTTTTTTTTTTTGTCGATCCTGTAGCAAAGTGATTGCTTTGAAAATGTATGATGATGTGATGATCTGAAAACTGCAACGTTTTTGTTTTGTTTTCTTCAATCAAACAGACTAATGGTGTGAATGAGTTCCAAAATTTGCCGTTGGCTTTTCATCCTGGACATCCTGATTATTCTGAAGAAATTCAAAAATTACTAGGAGAATTTTCAATATATCTTTAAATTTAATTTTTTATGTTTTCACTGTTTAAAATAGAGACAGAAACGATGCAAAGAGCTACTTTATATTTCCTTTCTTTTAATTATGGTCACATACGTGCCTAGTTGCACAAAACTTTACTTTTTTTACGTCAAGTTCTGCAATATTGCGCTATTTTCTGTACTACTACACAATAGAAAACATGATTTAGTTGGATGAGCGTAGCGAGCGTAGCGAGCGAAGCGAGCGAAGCGAAGATTCCATTTTACTACACTGGAGAAAAAAATCCGGAATGTTTTTTTTTCTTTCTTTCTTTCTTTCTTTCTTTCTTTCTGTATTTTTGTCTGTTTGTCCACACGATTCCGGTTAAACCGGTACTCCGATTGCGATGAAATTTTATGGAGACCTTCGAAATCTCTGAACTTAGAACTGCCACGTTTCTGAGCGCAATCGAAAAATTATTTCTCATGAAAATTGCAATTTTACGATTTTTTCGATTTTTAAAAAATTTCTTCGACTTATAACACCTACATGCTTAATTCGATTTTAATTATTTTTTCACAGAACCTTAATTTTATGAATTAAGATATTCATGTGAAATTTGAGCGCAACCGAAAAATTATTTTTCATGAAAATATAAATTTTGCGGGTTTTTTCTTTTTTAAAACAATTTTTTGACTTATAACACCTACATGCTTTATCCTATTGTTATGATTTTTTCACAGAACCTTAATTTTATGAATTAATATATTCGTGTGAAATATGAGCGCAATAGAATAATTATTTCTTATAAAAATCGCAATTTTTCGATTTTTGTCTTTTTTTTAAATTATGATTAATTTAAAAAAATATATATATATGTAAGTTTATTTTTTATTAAATTTTATTTTATTTAAAAAAAATCTTGAACAAAGTTATAATTTTTTTACAGAACAACAGAAAATCCGCATAACACATGGCAGCTCAATGCACCAATTACGCTCATCCAACAACGCGGCGGGACTTAAGCGTTTTCCTAGTAAATATTTAATAAGTAAGTCTCATGTCTAACTTTCTGCTACAAATAACCAAGTAAAACACGGCGCAACAGATAATTTATTGCGTGGTTTCTAAATGAGCGCTCAGGTCTTCTCATCGCGTGACGTCATACAACAACTCAACTCGCCTCCTGATTGGTTCGCACTTGCAAGATAACAATGTTCATCTCGTATCAACACATCTGAAATCGATGTGCTCTACACGCTGACAAAATGATAAAATAACTTGGTAGGATAATACCTTTTTTAACTCCTAAGTGTTCTATTGGTATAGACACCTTGGAGGATGTAATATTACCCTAGCACAGCTCATAGGTAGGAACCTATGACGTATAAATAAACATTGTTTTAGATGTAATAGTATTAACGTAACTTTCAAAAGTATTGCTACTCTTGGAATCAATATATTTTATCTTTCCAGTCGTGCCACTTACAAATATTAAGTTATCATGATTGTTTTTGACTCTCAAATTATATCGAGATATATCATTAACAAACTATACATTAAATTTACAATAATAGAACCTTACGAATTTATTGGATGAGCGTAGCGAGCGAAGCGAAGATTCCATTCTACTACACTGGAGAAAAAAATCCGGAATGTTTTTTTTTTTTTCTTCTTCTTTCTTTCTTTTTTTTGTATTTTTGTCTGTTTGTCCACACGATTCCGGCTAAACCGACACTCCGATTGCGATGAAATTTTATGGAGGCCTTCGAAATCTCTGAACTTAGAACTGCCACGTTTTTGAGCGCAATCGAAAATTTTTCTCATAAAAATCGCAATTTTACGATTTTTTTCGATTAAAAAAAAAATTCTTCGACTTATAACACCTACATGCTTTATCCGATTTTAATGATTTTTTCACAGAACCTTTAATTTTATGAATTAAGATATTCGTGTGAAATTTGAGCGCAATTGAAAAAATATTTATCATAAAAATCGAAATTTTACGGGTTTTTTCTTTTTTTAAACAATTCTTTGACTTATAACACCTACATGCTTTATCCGATTGAAATTATTTTTTCGCAGAACCTTAATTTTATGAATTTTTATTAAATTTGAGGCAATCGAGAAATTATTTCTTATAAAAATTTCAATTTTACGATTTTTTAAAAACAATTACGATTAATTTTAAAAAATTAAAAAAATTAAGTTAATTTTTTATTTTATTTTATTTAATTTAAAAAAATTCAATTTAATAATGATTTTTCCACAGAACAACAGAAAATTCGCATAACACATGGCAGCTCAATGCACCAATTACGCTCATCCAACAACGCGGCGGGACTTAAGCGTTTTCCTAGTTCAATACATTGGAGTTGGACAAAACTAACGTCATATTTACTTACCTTATAAACCTTTCGATAAGTCTGCCAACATATGGTTATTACTTATTATATTATGATTCATTGTGGAACAAAATTTAAATGTATTAAATTGAGACATAAGCTCTGTCATCAAAGAACTCATTGAGCCCTTTTGATTAGAAAAACTTTTTGTATTCCAAGCAGATCATTCAAATTTATTTTATTTATTTATTTAACGTCTATACTATTCAATGAAAAAATGATTTACAAAGGAGACAACTAAATAAATTTAATTACATAGATGCAGACACAACAATGAACTACAGTTAAGTCAATATTTGAAATACTAATATTAAAAGAACAATGTATTAAACACAATAATTTTGGTAACAAAATCAAAAAGGATAGGCCTATTAAATGCAATTAATTAATTAATAAATTATATAGAACAAAAGACTGTCAAGTTCATGCAACCTTCATCATCTTTGGTGGAGCCTTGTTATAAAAGATTCGTGGCCGGTTCTAGCTCTAGCCTACCTGGACCCAGTTCTCCTCACACCAACAGAACAGATATATAAATAAATTAAGGTTTTGCTGTATCGATCATAAGGCGAATGTTACGAATCTTCCCCTCATCCCCCATTCGTTTCCATTTTCCCGCAGCAACCCTCTGTAGCCATAACTGAGGAAACTGGCTATAAACTATTCGTCAGGGCTAGTAGAGTCTGATGTTTATTGTTGTTATAAAATAGGGTAGAATACACTAGTGTAGACATGGGGTGCAGGAGGAGTACTCCAAATGGGAAACGAAGGTACTTAATCAATGTGTTGTGTCGAAAAATAACACACACATAAAATATTATCTAGCATGTAAATCTCTTTGTGCAGGTGCCGAGTACGAAATACACCTTTAAAAAGGCTGGCTCCGCCCCCTGACCCCAAAGGTCATCAAAATCAATCTGTATCATCTCAATACACAGGTCAAACAAAACAGAATACATTAACTGTTAAAATCTTTCTTCTTTTTTATCTTGGATTAGATTGTTATTAAGCACTTACGTTGAAAATTTAAATCTATACTATTACGGTATATTCGACAACAATTGAGACTGAAAGTAATCCAGAAGTTTAAAGTCCTACAAAAACCATTCCTTCAAATCCAAATCCACTTAAAAGAGGGGACATTGTATCCTGGTCCCTAACTTTAGTGTGGGTATTCTGCAGTAAATCTATCACCATATTTGATCATACTTTATTCCGTCTATAAAGCTAACACTGCATACAAAAGTCTTGAGGAAAAACGTGCTGTAATTTGTTAGCCGAGATGAGTGTCTGAGAATGGAAGATCGTTCACTTTGTCCGCGAGTCTGAGAAGACTAGAGTAGTGAAGGGGTGGCTCGAGTTGTGAAGGGGTGGCTCTTTCAAGTGGACGGTGATGGATTCTCCGCCCTTAGGCACGGTTTGCGACTCATCGCTTTCACGACTCATGCAGAGCAGCACAATTTGTTTGTACGAAGCTTATACCAATAATGCTAAAACGTCTTACAAAAGTGTGTCATTGTGCGACCCCCACCCCCTCTTCCACTCCCAGAAACTTATGTAATGTATAGAGGAATTACTTGAAAGCTATGAGAAATTGCAATTACTATCCGTAATCACTAATCAGTCTTTTAAAAACAAAAATCATAATTTTTAAAGAAAAAAACGTAAAAATAAACAACAGGAATGGTTGTTAATTTCCGAAACGTTTGAATTATCCACGAATTTTTTTTTAATAAAATAAAATGTTACTATGATCTCACGAATACATTTTGTAAATAGTAAATAAATAATGTTTAACATTTTGAGCAATAATAAAAATTATTTGCTCACATGGTTAAAATTTGTATTCTGTCACTGCGACTTTACTTCACCTTCCACAACAAGATGCTGCATACTTTCTTGTTCCACACAGGCATTATGCCTACCAAGGAAATCAGATTTAGATTTTAAACTAATTTTATTGTTATCAATAGAGAAATGTATAACAATAAAATACAAATATAGCATAAAAGTGCGGGCACGAAAGTTCCTTTTTGGTGGAGGTGCCGGGTAAATATAACTTCTACACGTCCTATCACCCGGAGCAAAGTATGTAATCAATTTTAAATATTTGGAAAATATGTCTATATTATTTTTGTAAACTGTTTCATATCTCAATGTATAACCAGTATTACGTTCTAAAAAAATTACATTCCATTTGGCCCCTATATTTAATAACGACCACCAAGAATTGCATTGCATACCTTT
Source organism: Sweltsa coloradensis (assembly GCA_024449915.1). Lineage (NCBI taxonomy): Eukaryota > Metazoa > Arthropoda > Insecta > Plecoptera > Chloroperlidae > Sweltsa > Sweltsa coloradensis. The sequence continues at coordinate 59,489 of JAMZAV010001890.1, forward strand.
CATACATGGACGTTCCCCCGGTCAACCATCATTGAGTCCAAGATAATGTTTTGTTATCTAACTCGAAAGAAACAAAAACAATAACGACTACTTTATAAGGGAGCAAAATAAATCTTGATACAACTTTCGATGTATTATTTAACCACTAAGAGGCGTAGTGGCGCATTTTAATTAGAATGTGGGTAACGTTCCGTTCCTAGCTAATTATAATTAAGGTCGCTTTCCTTAGGGAGTGTTTTGTTTTGTTTATTCAGAAACTTGTAGCTCCGAAGAAAGACACCTGTAGATGTGGTTGTCTTATTACATATTTAGGGGCATACACTTGACAAGGGAGGGGTTGGAGTGAGGGCGGGGAGGGGTGTAATTTGGTCGGCCTGTGGTTTGTGGACAACCTCGTTTAGATTAGTAAGGTGACTCTCCGTTGCATGGTATAAATAATTTTCAGTTTGTACTAGGGTAAAGCGTAATTTGTGAAATACAATTATTATTGTGTGAAATTTTCATTAGTTTCTCAAGAAGTTCAGTAAAAAAAATTATGAGAGTTACAAAATTAAATTATCCTTTTAGTGCAATTTCATGTATAGTTGAGGCAAGGAAAATTCGACAAATAATTAAATATTATTTAAAATGAATAGTTGAGAGATGGCTGAGTAAAACAAAATGCAAGCTTTCATTTATTTTAAAAAATGTATTCTAACCAAAATTCTCAAACATTTACAAATATTATTCTAAAATATGTTAATGCAAGAACGCAAAATTTGTATGTTTTTTGGAACTGACGAAGATAAGTTCTCTGTAAATTAGGCCTACTACTGTGCTTTATCGGGGAAAGTAATGACGTTAAACGAGCTGACTGAAGTCGTTTATCAACGTCATGGAACGATAAAAAGCCCATCAGACAAGTTTACAAAAAAAATGTTTCTTTTTTCTCCATCGTGTATTTACTATTATGTAATCATATCAACAAGGTGATGTCATCATATTCACATGTTCGTCCCCCCCTCCACATTCTGACCACCAGTATGCGTCGTTCATTTTGTCCGCATTGCACTTGCAGGGTGGCCGTCGACGTCGTTTCCCTCCATTACCTTCCCTAGTAGTGCAGCTCGACGCGGCACGGCTCACCGCATTGCCGGCTCGACACGGCACGGTCTGTCCGCACCGTTCGTCGCAACGGGGATCGATGAAACAAGGTGACCAGGGTACGAACCCCAGCCCCCGGTCTTGCCTATATAGTCTATACCGCCCTTTCGTCATTAAAAGCAAGGCCTATCTCTTATCCCGTAACTCCATCTTGCTGGTACGTGATGGAGGTATGGTATTCCGCACACGAACCGAGGACTGCCACCCTACCCTCCGCGCCGTCAACAGGTTGCCAGCTGGCCCCGACCCACTTCGTAGTCACACCGGCAGCCATCGGCTAACCCAACTCAATATTGGGAGTTCATTTGGAATTGGATATTACGAGTGAGCAAAAAGTTCCAGCAAAACGCGAAATTCTCAAACGAATACGAAAAAAGTACACTTTCCTAATTTCCATTTTTAGGACCAGTTATTTAAATCATTGTCTCGAGTAGAGAAGCGAGCAGCTAATAAGCGTTTTCAGTTATCATTTGATTAAGGCATTTCAATAATTTTTCTTTGTAGACAATTTTATTAGAATATATTATTTATACCCACATTCAAAATCTTGTGAATGAGGTTTTCTTACAATTTTATGTTATAATAGGCCACAGAGGCTAATTGAAATTTGTGTGCAAAAAGCAAGAATACCATGTTAAAAAATGAAAGTAGGAATGAAGGAAACAAAGTTAAAAAGTCCGAAAACTGGCGTTTTGTAAAAAAATATATATATATAAAAAGGTAAAAACATCTTTGAGTGATGTAATTCATTCAAGATTGAAGCTACCCTACATGAATCACTTTTCTCCGTCCATCCATGTGTGCATGTGTCACGTCTCACGATAAAAACCGAACACGATATCCGAATGACACGCGCTTTCTTCTTGACGTTGCCCCTGAACACGGATAATACAGAATGTTCTAAAATCTAAATGACTGGGGTGCCTTAACCCGGCACCTCCACCAAAACAGATTCTCCTTTTAAAATCTGTTGATAAGCTTTGCACGTTGTTTCAGGTACTCTCGTACCCATACTTGTTAATAATAGCAATTGATAAATTGCTAGCAATAAGCTTTATACCACAAGTTTGTAGGTAAATCCACTTGTGTATGGGTGTCAGAGGGACGAGATCTTAACCCGGCACCTCCACCAAAACAGATTCTCCTTTTAAAATCTGTTGATAAGCTTTGCACGTTGTTTCAGGTACTCTCGTACCCATACTTGTTAATAATAGTCAGTGATAAATGCTAGCAATAGCTTTATACCACAAGTTTGTATGGTAAATCCACTTGTGTATGGGTGTCAGAGGGACGAGATCTTAACCCGGCACCTCCACCAAAACAGATTCTCCTTTTAAAATCTGTTGATAAGCTTTGCACGTTGTTTCAGGTACTCTCGTACCCATACTTGTTAATAATAGTCATTGATAAATTGCTAGCAATAAGCTTTATACCACAAGTTTGTAGGTAAATCCACTTGTGTATGGGGTGTCAGAGGGACGAGATCTTAACCCGGCACCTCCACCAAAACAGATCCTTCTTTTAAAATCTGTTTTGCACGCTATTGCAGGTACTCCCGTACGCACATTGTTAATAAACAGTCATTGATAAATTGCTATAGCAATTAGCTTTATACCACAAGTTTGTAGGTAAAATCCACTTGGTATGGGGTGTCAGAGGGGCGAGATCTTAACCCGGCACCTCCACCAAAAAAAGATTCTTCTTTTAAAATCTGTTGATAAGCTTTGCACGTTATTCCAGGTACTCCCGTATACGCATACTTGTTAATAATAGTCATTGATAAATTGCTATAGCAATTAGCTTTATATCACAAGTTGTAGGTAAATCCACTTGTGTATGGGGTGTCAGAGGGGCGAGATCTTAACCCGGCACCTCCACCAAAACAGATCCTTCTTTTAAAATCTGTTTTGCACGCTATTGCAGGTACTCTTGTACCCATCACTCGTTGATAATTGCTAGCAATAGCCTCGGCAATAGCTTTATACCACAAGTTAGTAGGGAAGATCCACTCGTGTATGGGGCGGCAGAGGGACGAGATCGTAACCCGGCACCTCCACCAAAACAGATCCTTCTTTTAAAAATCTGTTTTGCACGCTATTGCAGGTACTCTCGTACCCATCACTCGTTGATAATTGCTAGCAATAGCCTCGGCAATAGCTTTATATCACAAGTTGTAGGTAAATCCACTTGTGTATGGGGTGTCAGAGGGGCGAGATCTTAACCCGGCACCTCCACCAAAACAGATCCTTCTTTTAAAATCTGTTTTGCACGCTATTGCAGGTACTCTCGTACGCATCACTCGTTGATAATTGCTAGCAATAGCCTCGGCAATAGCTTTATATCACAAGTTGAAGGTAAATCCACTTGTGTATGGGGTTGTCAGAGGGACGAGATCTTAACCCGGCACCTCCACCAAAACAGATCCTCTTTTAAAATCTGTTTTGCACGCTATTGCAGGTACTCTCGTACCCATCACTCGTTGATAATTGCTAGCAATAGCCTCGGCAATAGCTTTATACCACAAGTTTGTAGGTAAATCCACTTGTGTATGGGTGTCAGAGGGACGAGATCTTAACCCGGCACCTCCACCAAAACAGATCCTTCTTTTAAAATCTGTTTTGCACGCTATTGCAGGTACTCTCGTACCCATCACTCGTTGATAATTGCTAGCAATAGCCTCGGCAATAGCTTTATATCACAAGTTGTAGGTAGATCCACTTGTGTATGGGGTGTCAGAGGGACGAGATCTTAACCCGGCAACTCCACCAAAACCGATCCTTCTTTTAAAATCTGTTCTGCACGCTATTGCAGGTACTCTCGTACCAATCACTCGTTGATAATTGCTAGCAATAGCCTCGGCAATAGCTTTATACCACAAGTTGTAGGTAAATCCACTTGTGTATGGGGTGTCAGAGGGACGAGATCTTAACCCGGCACCTCCACCAAAACAGATCCTTCTTTTAAAATCTGTTTTGCACGCTATTGCAGGTACTCGCGTACCCATCACTCGTTGATAATTGCTAGCAATAGCCTCGGCAATAGCTTTATATCACAAGTTGTAGGTAGATCCACTTGTGTATGGGGTGTCAGAGGGACGAGATCTTAACCCGGCACCTCCACCAAAACAGATCCTTCTTTTAAAATCTGTTTTGCACGCTATTGCAGGTACTCTCGTACGCATCACTCGTTGATAATTGCTAGCAATAGCCTCGGCAATAGCTTTATACCACAAGTTGTAGGTAAATCCACTTGTGTATGGGGTGTCAGAGGGACGAGATCTTAACCCGGCAACTCCACCAAAACCGATCCTTCTTTTAAAATCTGTTCTGCACGCTATTGCAGGTACTCTCGTACCAATCACTCGTTGATAATTGCTAGCAATAGCCAATAGCCTCGGCAATAGCTTTATACCACAAGTTGTAGGTAAATCCACTTGTGTATGGGGTGTCAGAGGGACGAGATCTTAACCCGGCACCTCCACCAAAACAGATCCTTCTTTTAAAATCTGTTCTGCACGCTTTTGCAGGTACTCTCGTACCCATCGCTCGTTGATAATTGCTAGCAATAGCCTCGGCAATAGCTTTATATCACAAGTTGTAGGTAAATCCACTTGTGTATGGAATGTGGATTTTCACCTCTTCGATGTGATAGTCTAGTACAGCAGAGTAGATCCCGTATATCTAGTTACCATAGTGACGCATTATCCGGGCTCGAGTCATAATGCGGGGAAATGTATTTGTATTTGAACTTTAATTTGTTTACTGTCATATTTACCATTCTGTCTTGTGTCTGCGTCGTTGAAATAAAAATATGCATCTGTTAGAATCTGCATCTTCATCCATTGTTTATATATTTTATTTGTATCATATATTTTATTACTTTTTATTATTTTATTATTGCAATTTACATAAACTTCTACTTAAAATAACATATAAAGTGCAATAATACGAGACGGAAGCTCCCATATGCACCACTTTTTTGTCATGTGCATTGACATAGGCCTATCGGCATGCGGTGTTTTTGTTGGCATTGTACTTCAACATTATGATGTACTATGTTTTTGGCGACCCCTGTACGCTGGAATAATAATCTTGTTTCAACATTGTTTTAGTTTTCCTTTGTGGAGGTGCCGATCTCATTTGGAACCAAGTAAACTCGGCACCTCCACCAAAAGCAGTAAAAGCTTCGCTCCCTGTTTTGGGTACTCCCTTGCGCGTGCTTGTTGAAATAACAAATATGTGATAAATAACTTTCAACAGGACTGAACTGTTCAAGAAAATCGCAATCGTAACCGATACCAGATTAATTTTGATTGATTTACAGATATTTTATTTTGTTTATTTATTCTATTCAGTTAAAAACTAATTTACAAAGGAGGACAACAACAACATGATGGTGGTAGCTCACGCATTATGTGCTATACTAGAGGTTGTCGGGTTGATTCTGCCCAATGGTTGTACTGATTCAATAGCATTTCCAAGGTCTCCCTTATTAGGTCCCTTATTTTAGTATTTATTTATAGAACCAATCTACAACGAAGCAAGCTCCACAAGACTTTATGTGATGTATATGCATTGGATCATAAATATACTAGATATAACTAAATGCATTATTAAAAATATCTATATAGGTATAGAACTAAGATGAACAACATCACATTAATACTTTACAAAATACGAATAGAAAGTTATGGAGGGAATAATGTTTATACCGTACATATTTGATTAGAAATAAACTGTTTATAAGTTTGGAAATGTGATTTATATCAAAATCTGTATGGACGGCAACTAGTTGGCTATAAGTACGTTGGATGTCTAGTCTGCTTCTTGGGGGGGAGTTTTTAGGTTTTGTGTTGGTCTATGTTGGATCGTGAAAATGCACTCGATCAAGAAGCTGAGAGTCAAAACAATTCTGCAGCAGGTTATGTAAAAATATGAGATCAGTATGCGCTAAGTCAGTCAAGATTAGAATGCTGGGATTGAGTCTTGCAATAAACCCTTGTGCATTCCCTGCCACCACGTATATACACTTACTTCTGGAAGTAGCTGATACGTTGCACACGGGACTCGCATTACTCGTTAGTAAGGTATTGGGTTCAATTCCCACACCAACAATCCTGACTGCAATTTGTCCAAGGTTATCATGGCAAAATATAAGAGTAGGGATAAAAGACATTCATTCCCCTAAATATAGCTTAGAATTGTTCAATGGACGATATCTCATGTTCTTGCTTTGCATACAATACTGGGTCTGCAACTCTAAGTTAATACAGGTTGATTTGAATATCAGAGTAAGATACGCGTTTTGCCTGTTGACAGAGTTTATTGTGTGGTAGTGAAAGACATTCTGTCGTCAATAGAGATGAGATTCAAGACCACCCCTAAACTAGTCACTTAAAAAGGGGTAAATTACGTTGTCCCATGTAAAGGTTTACACAAAAATGAGTTTTACTTGCAGTTTGTTCTCATACTTTCGTTTACATGTCACCTTAGAAAAATAATGTACAATATGAAATGCTGATTGACTCTGCGAAAGGGTTTCTAAGCAGTTAGGCCGGTTTTCACACTATCCCGTTCTGACGGTCCCGCCAAAGCGGATGCGCTTTTGCGGATGGTGACGGTACATGGTTTTAAAATGCGACGTGTCACACCTGTTCGTTTCTAACGCACTACCGCAACATGCTGCCGCGAAACGGGATGAACGGACAGCGGGATGTGAGCGACAACACACGCAGTTAAATGCAAGGTGTCACACTGTCCGTTGAAACGGACCGTTTTCAAGTTTTTTCAATTGTTTCCACCACCTTTTCCATGAGTAGTCGACTCACCACGTTCACTACTCGAGGAGAACTGACAGTTTATGTCCTGCTAAAACGCATTTAAACCGATTGGTGTGACATGGTAGAGGCCATCCGCAAAGCGCATCCGCTTCGCGGGACCGTCAGAACGGGATAGTGTGACACCGCCCTTATCTATCTGTGTTGTTACTAGAGCGGGAAAACAGGGGATGACGTCAGAAAACAAACTGACAGAGATCGACCAATCACATCCTCTGAAGTCTACTTCAGGCAGTTGCCATGGTAATATGAGGTACGTCACTGTCACACGCGCAGACCTATAGGAGGTTGCTCTGCTAATCAAACACGTTTCCCAGCGTCCAAAACCAATATTTTAAATAAATTGTGTCGGAGTTTCAGAAAACATGACACGACCATTCAAAACTCCTGGGAATCAACGTAGATAAATATTAACTAACATGGTGTATTCATGGAAACCCTCTTGCCCCTCTGCAGGTGACTAAGTAGATAAATAAAATATAAATAAATAAATAAATTCGTATTTAGAGTCTACCCACTCAGTCACATAACTGTTTTTCAGTGGGGAACTTTAATTTAAAGCAGACCAAGCCAAACCTGTCAGGGCTAACGCCATAGACGAGCGAACAATGATCAACTATAGAGACCAGTATTTTAAATATGAAACACCGACCAAACAAGTTGGTCACGATTCCACACTTCGTCAACAAGACTTATTTGGGACAGCCTTTATGTACCACGTTGATAGGACGACTCCAAAGTCACCGTTTCCACATTCCAAAGACAAGAATTATTAGCGGACCTCAAGTCAATATATCAAATGTTAAGAATCTTCTGCCTATAGCGGGAATCGAACACTGTATCTTCTGCATTGTAAGCAGAGACGCTAAAAAATGCAACTTTTATGGAAAATGCAGAACTTTGTTTTCTAAAATAGAGCAAAAAATTAATAATCAGAATCTAAACGGTTGGATAACAATAGCGAAAGAAAAAATAGGCAAGTTTACAATCCTTTTAACAAAAGAGAAATGGAAGGACAGAGTGTGTTTCAAAATACAGTATTTTATTAATGCGCACTTCTATCGAGTCACGGAAATGTAACCTTCACTCTAATAATAAAATATTTAACAGTTGTATTTCCGTAAACTATTTACTTATTAAATCTCGGTAAATGATACATCGGTACGGTCCCTGTAATTGAGTATTTACATACGCCGAGTCCACGAATCGTAATGTCGAGTCGCTTGGACTGTCCCACGGGACGGGTAAACATTGCTAATGTGTATCCATTACATTCGTCACCGCAAGAGCTGGTCCGATCATTATAATACACTGCTTGCCTAGTAATTAGTGTTAATTACTAGCTGCTTGATACATTGACGCTGTACCTACACGACATGCTGTGTGTATATATACAGTGTTCGGGGGAATTTGTCCCGCCTACATCATCGTATTTGTCTATACACCCATTCACAACACGCATACCCAACGATATTTTGACATTATAACTTATATAATATTATAATATTAACATTGAATTATAGGTACATTTTAAAGCTGAATGAAAGAGAAAAGGGAACTTTTAAATAACCATTATTTTTTCACTTTTTTGAACGGACATGTCAGCCATTATTTGCCAATTTTTGCACAATAGTGTACAGACTGAGCTAGATTCAAATTTTAATTTATAGTGACGATTTTAATAATATTTCAACACACATTGGTCTTCTTATTCTATAAGGGAAAATGATTTTCTGAAGTACGCTTGATGGACGATGTTTTGTCTATCGTTACAAAACTCTTATTAATTCTGTTATAATAGTTGCATAATTTGCCATTGTTATTAATTTGGTTAATATTCGGCATAATGATTACTTATATTTTCTTAGTAATTTTTTATTCTTACAGGGATATTGTGTAGAGGTTGGCAGACATCTAGCGTGTGTCCTGTTTTACCAACCTTCCTACCTAATGGTTGGACAATAAATAATAATGGCGTATAAAATCAGTTTTTGTAACGTTAATAAACTCTTAGTAAGGATGTTTTTCTTAATTATTTATCTCGTAGAAAACTTCTGTTAATTAAATGAGCGATACAGCAGGCATAGTAGAATAGAATCGAATAATGCTAACCTTACTACAAGGCTTCGAAGCTCAAGGCCGACCTCACGTCTGCCGAGAAGTGAGAAACGTGCAATTATGTTTTACACTTCGCCCTCTGGCCTTTTCTGACGCCTCGTATATATTTAGTGGCAGTAAACTCTCACAATATTCAGCCAACTGGGGCGATAGAAACAATATCGCTCAATTTAATTTACATTTTACAATGTATTGCGGGGGGTGGAGGGAGCCGGTATTTTGTGATGAAAAGATTTAAAATGTAAATGTACATCAAATAAAAAAATAGCATGTGTAATTGTGCACTGCATCATCTCCACGTATAGTGTCGTAGAACCTTGTACACGTAACAAGTGCGTTAAGCGTTTCCTGTGTTAACATTTATATATTTAACGTATAATTTATTCAGTTATAAAAAAATATTTACAAAGGACAACTTAATAAATCTAAGCACATAAAAGAAAAGAAAATAATGAAATGTAATTAATAATGATTTTGTGTGTGTTGTGATTGTCACTGATTTATTACAACCGCGATGTTAGTACGTTTGCTATTTGACTGGAAATATAATGTTTATTGATTGTTTCTTTGTACTCAATATGCATACACAATTTATGGAAATCAATCCAGAAATTAAAAAATCCATCTCAGCGGGTTATTGTATTTGATTTTATATAAATTAATCCAGAAAAAAAAACATCTCAGTGGGGTATATGTTCGTTCAAAAAAGTGAAAAAATAACGGTTACTCCTATTTAAAGTTCCTCTTTCTCTTTCATTCAACTTTTACATGTAATTTTCCTATTATTTAATACCCCGCTGAGATGGATTTTTTAATTTCTGGATTGATTTACATAAAATCAAATACACCTACGGGAGTGTTTCCCGATTAATGAAATTGAGAAAAAAAGGCATGCAGATGTTACACTTTCACAGAGGAAAACATTTAGGTTTGCAGGTGATTGGGATCAAACCTACGACTTCTTGAATAAGAGTTTCGCGTATAAGCGTTGTTTTACTAGCGTCACGCACCTACATAATTACTTAATTAATTATCAATTAATTAATCAAACACCACTATAAATTAATTTAATCATCAGTCAGTCATTCATTTCAGTTCTGAATAACTTCAGTTACACTACCTCTATCAGTTCTGGGTACGATACGAATCTAATCACTCTTTACCAACTCCTTTTCTACAATTTGTTAACTTATTTGTATTTGTATTTTATAATGGGTGACATAACTTAACCAGGAAACTATTCCAGGATTCATTACGGGTGGTTATCTTTATGCTTTAGGCGTAGGTGGTTCTTAAAGATTCTTTGCAAGCTCTTTAATGATTTTTCAGCTAGATTTTACATTAAATAATAATCCAAAATATGCTTTTGAGCATCGCGTGCTATTGGGAAACGAGAAAGTTAGAATGGAGGGGTTGAGATTAGATCTATATACACAGCCAGCATAAATAGGACATGTCATAAAATGCTGATTTCGGTATGTTTATCATGTTTCCAACGAATTTATATAGTTGAAATTTGAATAACGAATCAATTTTCTTCCAGTGACGTTTGTTATGAAAAAACGCCTAAAAAAATTGTTCTAACTTTAAAATTAATTACCAATAGAGGTAGCTTATGCCTAATGCATCATACTCCGATAACGAAGGTTTATTATAATTGTTATTTACAATCTACGTGTGTAAGTGATAACTTATTGATATATTGGATTGAAGCTAGAAAAATACAAATGCAAAATCTTGTACATATTGTTCGTTTTTAAAATAAAAATTACCTTGTTATTTGATTTATATTTGTTTGTAAACGAATTGTAATAGGGTAATAATACGTTATAAGTCCACCCCTCTATTTACTTTTGTCCTTGAGTGTAGAATAGGTAGACGACTGAAGTATTTACGAGACTGTACTGTAAGTCTGCAATGTGTGCATGTTACATATACTCACCTAAAACATAATTATCTTCCGCTTAATTACAACTTCATCATCTAAAAGTGCCTTCCAAACTTACGCTGTTAAGTTTGCTCGACTGATGGAGTTGGTATCGTTGTGTTGGCGTGCCTGCCTCGTTCATGTTAAGACCGTAATATACTTGAGCGTGAGTGACATATACTTTCGCAAACTTAGGTGGAGACGCGAATTACAAGTATCATATTTTAGAATATGAAAATACCTTCTGACGTTTTAAAGATATCTAAGCACGGCAGCACTTAGAGCACGTTATAGTCAAAGTCAATGTTCTGTTTCGCTCAGCGGAGGGTAAGAAAAGTACTCAGGGGTAAAATACATTATGCTCATAATGATGACGAGAATTAATATACGTTATTGTAGTTTTTTGTTTTTCCGTAGGAAATTTCCCGGTGCAATGCGCGCTCTATCAGGCTTCTAGCTAGGTATTTTCGAGTTTGACAATGTGATGGGAACGTCCTAGGGCAATTTTTACACATACTATTAGAACAAGTACTGAGGGGTAAATACATTAGCTCTTTAATTATGACAGAATATGTTACGTTATTGTTAGTTTTTTGTTTTCCGTGGGAAACTTTCCAGGGTGCAATCGGCTCTATTCAGGCTTTTTGCTAGTATTTCGAGTTTGGACCAATTGTGATGGGAACGTCCTAGGGCATTACACAAACTATTAGAACAAATTTACTGAGGGGTAAATTACATTATGCTCATATGTTTGACGAATTAATGTACGTATTTAGTTTGTTTTGTTTTCCGTGAGGAAACTTTCCCAGGTGCAATGCGCGCCTCTATTAGAGCTTCTAGCTAGGTATTTCGGTTTGGACAATGTGAGGGAAGAGGGCATTTACACAAACTATAGAAAGTACTCAGGGGTAAAATACATTATGCTCATAATGATGACAGAATTAATATACGTTATTGTAGTTTTTTGTTTTTCCGTAGGAAACTTTCCCAGGGTGCAATGCGCGCCTCTATTCAGTCGTCTAGCTAGGTATTTTCGAGTTTGGACAATTGTGATGGGAACGTCCTAGGGCAATTACACAAACTATTAGAACAAGTATCAATTATTTGTGTATTTGTGTTTTTTGGACATACACTGTTCTTTTACAATATTTTATTGTGATATTTCGACCTTTCTTCGACCTACGGCTGTTTTAATTACATAACATTTTACATAAAGTTACCATTCGATATTCTTATAAAATTTACATTCACACAATGGGAAATTTGATTGTAACAAAAACAAGGCAGATATTTTTTTTTTAAAATAGAGTGTACCCAATCAGCTACAGAACTGCTTTATAGTGAAGACTTTAATTTAACTGGCGACGACGACGGCAAACTGTCGACACATCAAAATTACGGTGCACTATGTTATAAATTTCATAATAATATGCATGTTGTAGAATTATTAATGTACAATAATTATAAGGGTATTTAAATAATTATTATATGCAAATCATAAATAGTTGAGTTTGGAATAAAAGCGAGTTTCATATCAACAATTATGTAACAGTTGGGGGAAGGTCTCTTGCCGTACTAGATGCTAACAAATATATTTCTTTACATGTTTACCATAGTGAATGTTTAGTATCAGCTGGATAACTCTGTGAGTCGCTAACACTAGTTGTGGGCGCGTAGTAAGATAGTCAAATTCAATGAACCGTCACAAATGATAATGCTATCGCCTAAATATTAGATAATGTTATGACTCGGTCAGTTTAGACTTTATGTATGCTTGTATGTATTTGGGCATATTTTAGTGGCCTTACGTACTACAACTATAATTATAGTAACTGACAGCTGCCGCTACCCTTCGTAGCATAGCACCGTTTATAATGCAATTACATTTGTTCGTAAGCAAATTAACATTCAGGTTAGGGCGAGGTGAGCACACTTCAGTGGCTCGGGCAGTTTGTCTTTCTTAGCTGCCTGTTAGCAACCAGACCTGACGCAAATTTCAGCCTCCTCTTCATATGATAATTCTTCCATATTCTGCTGCTTGTTTACCAAGTTTCTCCATTCCTTTCGATCTTCCCACCAGTGGCGTCGGAACAGGGGGGGCATAGGGGGCATTGCCCCCCTAATTTTCATGGCGTGGGGGCATAGGGGGCGAGATTTTAGAGTTGAAAAATAAGATTTCTACTCTACTTTTTGGGAAAGCAACGTCGGATGACCCTGTCAAGAATTCATTTACAGGAAGAAACAAACCAAAATAGCAGGAATGTTAGGTTGGCTGACATACCCCATGCCTGAACCGTCTCTATCCGACTATCTTTATAACCAGCCACCCGTCTTGTATTGTGTGCCGGTCACTCACTTCAGTGAGAGTGTACACGTGACTCGGACACACGTCTAATCCAAACATCCCTTTGAATGATTTGCTAGAGTTATTGGTAGACGCAAGTTGGGCTTTGGTTCGCTCGTGTCGCATCGTTATGCGTTCACTGTTCAGTCATCTTTGGAGTGGTGTATTGACTGTGATTATAGCGAAGTGGCAAGTGGGAAGATTATTCCTTTTATAGTGTAAGTAGTGTAGTGTGAAGTGTAAAGTGCAAGTGTGTGTGTAGTGTTTCGTGTTAATTGGTGTTATAAATAAATAAATAAATAAATAAATTGTATTTAGAGTCTACCCACTCAGTTATATAACTTTAAATTTAAATTAAATTGATATCGTTATTTTAAATATGAAACGTACTAAACAGCCTTCAGTTAGTATTTTTTTTAAAGAAGAGGGAAAAACAAAAATATGTTTGCATGTATGCTTCGTCATTACATAAAAAAATATGTTGCAATTTGTTAAAATGGGCCACTTCACGTTAATTTTTTGAGTTTTTAGATCGCAGATAGTTGATGTAAAACATCGTTTACAGAGTCCGAGTTCAGTTAAATCATGACGAAATAACTGTAGTATAGTGAAATTTTTTTCGCCTTCGGCGAAAAGAGCCTCCGGCGGCTGGGGCTTCGCCCCAGACCCCAGCTGTACCCGACAAAATCGTCCAGTGGATTTGCCCCCCCCAACTTTCAAAACGTTCCGACGCGCCTGCTTCCCACCATCTTCCTGATTCTACCTCCTCACAAGACACATCTCTCATCTATGCTTTGTTTTTTACTTTTTATTATTATTATTATTATTTAATGATCATTGATACAATCATATCACAACGAGCATAGCCCTTCAACTATCCCTAAATAGTAAATACACTAAAATTTATATCAAAGTAGGAAATTAAAATTGACAATAATGTGCTTAATATAAGTTTAAACAAAAATAGATAGTCAAACACTATACAAAAACTCAACAATTAAACATGGAAGAACCCACAATACAAACATTCAAACAACTAGCATTATAGGCGTAGTTTATACATTGCTCACATCAAAATATGAATCAAATGTATTAAATTTAACCATCATAAAAATATACCGCATTTTAATTGAAAAGAAAAATTATAAAAATTTTACAAATCTCTTTTAGAAAATAATTGTTGATGATATGGTAATACACCTATATTTTGGTCTTCCCATACTTTTCTCTAATTCCCTGCTATCCTTCTCATCGTGTGTCCAACCCAAACCACATAATAAAAAAAGTTAGAATATTATGTGCACGTCCATATCATAGCAATTTTCATAACAAAGGGTTTAACTTTATTTATGAGTTCTTGCACAAATATACATTTGGTCTACGTACAATTTTGCAAACATGCATGTAAAACTAGGCCTATCTAGGTCTATTACTTTATGACTACAGATGTCAAACGTAAAGGAAATAAATGATATATTATACGTGTCTACATATATTCACTTATTTTCAGTAAGTAAGTGTATCCGCCATCGACGCGCGAAAGTTGACCAACCAGAGATCAGTATCTTAAAAAATGACACCGCTGGTTGGCCATAAGTCCCACTCCCTAAATCTGAAAGATACGGTCTGTGTAGGCCTAACTATGAGATAGAGAGACCCAAGAAGCTCGTATGTATGAGATTGATTTATTAAGAATGGATCGGGGGGGGGGGGGTGTGTGGTATTATATATGAACAGGTGCTGCGTGTTGGGGTAGGGTTGTGTGTGTCGGAATCCAAGGTCGGTTTGATTGGGGTGCAAGCATTGCATGCCCAAGAAATTAACTCATTTCCTACTGACATAATCGAGTTTGTAGCGTACACTAATCGAACTAGTCACTAATGGAATCAAGAAGCGCGGGTGTTGTTGGTTTGTTATTTCTTGCACATATTATGTCAACTTATACGAGGCCGTTTTACAATCGTAAGTGAAATGTAACATTATTAGTAAAAAGTAAATGATAATAAAGGAACAAGAATGACCATAATATTTTGTCCAAACATGGTTTGATAAACAAAAACGTTCGCTGATCCGTCACAGTCTTTACATCGCAGATGGTGAATTTGTGAATATCCATTCGACATTAAATCTGTAATTAATTTTAAAAAAATTTTGGCTTCTTCTGAACATTTTTCCTTTTTTCATATTCTTCCTAGTTCCGGGTAGCCCTTTTTATTATCCACTGTGTTTTTTTTTTTTTTTTTTAAATTAATACTATGTGATAAGTTCTCTCTAGTAAATAGTAGTGATGCTCTATTCTCAATGGTGATTGATACTAATGTAATGAATGTGTTAAGAAAGTGTTCTGTTTTTCGATTTGGTTGGTCCTCGGGAAGATGGAATAATTTGATAATATTTAATACAAACCAGAAATCACAAATCGAACAGTTACCGGTATATTGAACCGATGATCCCGGCCAGCGGGAGACCAGGGCTCTTTTTCGAAAAATTGCAAAAACAAATCAACAGCAATTTGAAAATAAAAAACTCAGTGAAGATTGGCAGTGACGGTAATCGAAGTTCGAACCACTGACCTCCGAATTAGCGTCTCGAAGATAGCACTGAGCCATGAACATCTTGGTTTAGTCGAGATGGTGATGATAGCTTCAAATATCAAGGCTAATCCACACATGCTAAGTATATACCAGTCTTTGCAGACCCAGCACAACTGGGAACATTATTAATTTCTGCTCTGAATGCAGGTCATATTATAAATTTTCATTTTCATATAGCACGTAGATGAGTAGGATATTGCACACCATGTAAGTTATGTTTTTTTTTTTTATATAATTATGAATTTCTCCTGTTTTACCAGTATGTATCCAGCTTATAAAAACCTGAATTATAAGGATAGCCTCCAATCTCATTTTGCAGCTATTTTTAAGTCGTTCCACGAGGCAGAAATAAAGAAGGGGAAATTTAATTTGATTTTAATTTGATTTGTTTATAAAATCCGTACATGAAAGGGAATTTTATTACTCTTAAAATCACGGAGATAACAAAGAAATACTTTTCCAAAACCGAAAGTTGTATTAAAAGACAAATACCTGTAACAATAACATGAACAGCAAACTGATGAGTTTCAACTTATTTGTGTATTAATATTGTTTTTCAATATATTTTCATGTTTGTTTCGTAAAAGCTTATCTTCATCTTCATCACAATACTCGACGTTATCACTTTATGAGTTATGACTTATTATGTTTTTCGTAGTTCATATTTGGTAATTTAACTATACTCGTTGTGCATTAAATGTACGGTTAGATTTATTACTCATCATCAGGTCTGACAGGCTGCCCAATAATTTAGTCCATAACCTGAGTAATAAACTTGCTTCCTATGGCCTTTCCCTCCCAACTCTTCATTCCATATAATTACCGGGTCATACACCTAGAGATGGTCACACTGGATAAACTCATATGATTGTACCCTAGTATTCCAACAAAAAGTTATTTTAGGAGGTAGTGGCCGTAGACGAAATAATCTGTCACGTTGTCTTGTAAAGCACAGTTTTAAATCCCAGGTTCGAATCCAGACTTGTGCATAGCTGCTTTGTTCGACTAATGCAATTGTCCATTCGTCGTTGCCAAAATATTTCATCGCTGTACGGTTATAATGTTGAACTTCGGCATATTTTCCCTTTCAAATATCTTTGGACCTTGTCATAGTTACTTGACAAATGTCAATATAAGCTTTAATGATAAGAAAGCTGCACAAATATAAATCATTCCACGAACTATGACGGAATTATGTTTGTAGTGCTAAAATAAGAAATTTACTGCCAACTATAAATTATCTGCTTTGGTCATTTCACATTCAAATTTATTCTTAATTGTTATGGCAATTAGTATAAAATTGTTTAAGCCTCATAAAACATCATTATTAGAAGTGAGTTACCGCTACGTAAAATAAGCTTCTTGAGCTATAGATGCTGTCCGTTGAACATATGTTTTAAACACGCGGAATGCTTCAGTTATAATGTCTTGCCTATTGGGAATTTGTTTGGCATTGTATTCGAAAAAATAAGTTGTATTTATTTTAAATGTACCTATGAATGGTAAATTTTCTTTTTAGCTGGGGGTTCGGGGCTAACAATAAAGAAATTACAAAAAATAAACAATATCCCGATTTATTTTTTAGTTTTTTAAGACTTGTAGAACACCGATTATTGAAATAGTTGTGTACAAATTATTGTAATCCTATGATTTTTGATTGCAAACAGGTTGTTTTACAACATACCGTGTTAGGTAGCACTTAAATAAGTTGCACCTCAAAAATAACTTTATGAGCTAGACCAAGCCAAGCCAAGAGACTTGGTGCATTAGCCATGCATGGGCAAATGAGGCCCTAAATGACGTAGTGCTGGTGGCACTGACCGTGAAACTGGCTACTGGCTAATTGGCTGTACTTGCTGATGTACACAGAGCGTTCTTGGCTCATGACGAACTACGCTTTATTGTCATTTGCTCTGCGTTTACTGACGAGTGAGATGGCACAGCGCTAGCACGAGGTATGCAGGTGTAATTCGGACGCCTCGGGGTAAGATATCCGTCAGTCGATGTCAGCTGACGGGTTTTTCGATCATTGCTCTGCGAAATTGTTACTTTAAAAATATTGTCCAATGACTATCTTAACTACATTATTTTTTAAGCATTAAAAGCAAAACTTCAAAACAAGTAAAAGTTGACAATTTATGTCAATAACTTATTATTATGCTGCACTAATTATTTTTTGCATTTTCAATTTTTATTTTATAGCTCTTTCATTAATTTTACTATGTATCATTTTGTAGCCTCCATTATTTACCCACCTCCCAAAACCCGTGTGTGTGAAGTTTTCTTACAATTTTATTTTGTAATTAAGAGCGTTCACCACCCCTTTTTTAGGCAATTTTCTGTTTGCTCGGCTGAATGACATCACAGTTGTTAGAAATTTTGAACATATCTCAAGAAAGTGGAAATAAAGGTTTCTATAGTAACACATTCCTAAAATTTGTTTTGAATAATTTATAAAAAAATAAATTAGATTTCACGAATTTCAATTTTGTTAAAAAGTCCAAAAATTGACTATATTCGTGAATTTTTTCTGCTGATCAAGTCAAAATTTTGAAAATCTATGACTGTTGGAACGTCCATGTATGATTTATTGACAAGTTTGCAAAATTGTATATACGTAGGATGCTTTTTGGCCGAGCAAACCGCTATTTACTAACTATCAAAAGGGTGGTGAACCCTCTTAAGTGATAAATGTCATTTTATAATTTAAGAAAATAAACTCAATTGGAATGAATATCACCATAATAGACAAAATAGGTATTTAAAAAAAATAAAAATAAAATTATAGCACTGTCGCGTAAAAAAAAAACCTGTCTGCTGTAGTTTCGAAAATCCAAAACGCTGTATTCACGCATATTTAATCTGTACATATGATGCTGTACATTGGCCTGGATTGTAATTTTTATGTGGTTGATAATTACAAATTGAGCTAAGTTACACGTACTACATTCTCCACCACCACTAAACATTTTTTAACGTCTTCGTTAGAAGAGACAATTTAGTCTTGATCACATATTTTATTCTGTCGAATGTTCACAAACCTTCTGCAGTTATCACCTCTCAAAGTATCTATGAATACGATTTCGCCCCCACTTGCATATTCCCACCGTGGTTTAGGGTTGAAAGTTCCCCCCGCAAGAGTTGAACAAGTACATGGCCAAAATGCACTCACTAGGTCAAACTCGGAGCCCGCGTAGCGAACAACAAGTATTTTAGCAACCTGTTGCTATGCTATTTTCCACAAAGTGTCCTTGAAATGTTTCGTGGGCCCCCCTTTGTTATGCTCGTGGGATTCCCCCAAACCTGAACAGAACCAGGCTCAATCGCTTCGCCACTGGAATGTAGAGCCAGTCCTCCCTCCCCCACCACCACCACCACCACCGCCACCGCAGTACAGCCACGAAGAGAAAATATTTTTTTGTATTTCCATCGGGCGAGTAAAAAAAAATTTTGTGTGTGGGGGGGGAGGTGTATTGACACTATTGTTATTGTTTTGTTATTTTGAATAAGTCATTGCATGTTTTTTGCCCACATTTTTTTTTACTGATCTTTATTATTTGCTCGTCGATAACGTCGGTACCGACAGGGTTGGTTAGGTCGGCATTAAATAAAAGCCCCCCCCCCCCCATTGAAAATAAAGTGTCTGAGTGAGTAGACTCGAAATACGAATTTATTTGAAGCAGTATTTAATTTATTTAATAATCGGTTATGAATATGATTGTATTTGAATGAAATAATTTTAATTACTCGTTTGTTGCAAATTTAGGATAATATTGTTGACATTAACGGAAAGGGAAAAAATGTATCCTACCCGTATTGTGTACATTTCGCATAAAACTCGAACTGTATGACTCTAATACGAATTTATTTATTTTATTTTAACAAATAATGTAGAACGAACCATGTCGGCCATGCACACCTGGGTTTGACAAGTGAACGCCGGTGCCCGCACGTGTACGCTGCAACAGCGAGCCAGCACATGGGAGCTATTTCGAGCTCGATCGATACGAAGAGCTGTCGCAAATAATTAATTTTGGGAAAAAATATACATTAATTTTGTATCGCAAGATTCGTTCGTATAAAGCATTATTAAAATATTATTTTTAATGTTTTGCCGCATTGCCGTACAGAAGGGGAAGAATAAGGAGATATTATGACAATGCAATAACAATGCAAGACGTGGTGAAAAATAAGGGGGGGGGGAGGGGGAGAATTTGAAACCATAAGTAAAATGTTATTTGTGTAGCTTTGCTTATCGCCCCCCCCCCCATTTAATTTTCCAGCTGAGGTAAATAATAAGTGCATAGAATTTAGTTCATATGCGCGTGCATGATAATTACGTCACAGTTCGATCGATGGACACCTGTTACGAAATTTTGTTGCGTTGAATTATGCACCAAATATCGACAAATCAAATCGTACGGTATTATGCGGTAGTATTTTTTAAATTGCCTAACCTCCGCCAAATCGGCAAATTCTAAAGACTCCGCCCTAGACGATCTGCCTATCTAGTCCGGCCGTCGCGGTGCAAAGCGCCGGTCTGACAATATACTCACCAACTTACATTGCTTGACGCATTGCAGGTGCGTACCAGCCAATCACAGACGAGCTTAGAATGGACGTTAGAAGAGCCGACAAGGAAGTCTTGTAAACAAGACCGCACCCTGCACCTATAAAGCCCATTCACTTGCGCATGTGAAACTTAATCCGCGATCCGAGTTCGAATTCGATGGAACGTACACATATACATTGAAAGATATTAATATATTTATAATAAAGTAAATTATTACGTTCGTTTTGGTGGATTATATTTGGCGTGTGCACTATTTTGTTGTAAAATAGTTATTTGCGCGGAGGTATACATTCAGTGTTGCTGAAGGACCTTCCATTATTCGAGGCATTTCGTGTCAGCTCTCACCGAGTTCGTTGTGGCGGTTCTATTAGTGCCGGAAATATTTAGAAGGTAGTTCTATCTTGGTCGTATCTACGATGGTAAGTGTATGAAATAAGCCATCGTATTGTTTAAAGTGCTCAGGAAATATGTGGGCTTCGTTTCTATGTATTAGTTTTTGTTTATCTGTGTTGAATTTATTTTGTAATCGTTGCGAGAGAAGTGTTGTCCGTTGGAGCTATTCCAGGCGAGCTTTGGCTTTGTTGTTATAGGCTTCCGAATTGGTATGGGCTATGTTGCTTGGCCCTAGTTTTAGCTAGTAAACTAGTATCTAGGCATGGAATTCACCTAGGCCTACTAGACAAATTGTTTTTCTACATTAATACCATGTTTGTTTCAATTAAACTTGTCTTTGACGTTTGAGTTACTTATAGGCCTAGACGTAGGTAGGCTAGGATTACGTATTTCTGTCTTCAGGCCAACGCTATCAAGTGTCGCCGGTGAGGACCCCCCTAGGGCTAGAGTACACATTTCTAACTACATTTTTACTATTATGAAGCTTAGGCATACACCAATAAACAAACAAGTGGAGTTTCTAGCCCTTTGGTCTGAAAGTTTTTGAGCTAACTCTTTAGCCTCGGCCTTACCCCAGGCTTGCTAAGTGCCGTGGTCTGGGCCCTAGGCCTAGCCTAGCTTAGCCTAGGTTATAACGTCACTTATAAAACCGTTACATAAACTTGTAGATTCAGCTAACTTCTTTTCAATGAGAAGGCCTAGGCCTAGGTCCCATCTTTTTGACAGCCAAGCCGAAAGGGTCCTGTTGTCCGAAACACCTGCACCCATGGCCTAGGGGCCTAGCCCCTACCTACCTAGGGCTAGGCCTAGGGATCTCCTGTGCATATAATTTTTTAATATGGGTTTATTTATATGCATCCTAGGCCTAAGGCCTAATATTCCTTTCGGTGGCTCTTTTGTCCTAGGCCAAGCCCCTTAGGCAATGAGCTCATGGGGCCTAGGGCCTAGGCCATAACACTTGGCCCCAGGACAAAGGCCAAATTTATTTTATTTACCGTTTCATCCTTAATTTCTGTCCAGTCTTTGGGTGGTAGGGTCCTAAATGCAGTTAAAAGCCATATGTCAAAGGACCTAGTTTGCAATTCTGATATCAAGGGTAGGCCTACTAGGTGCTAGAGGCCTAGGATATAACATTGATTCATTTTGCTTAGGATGTCCCATTTTGTAGCAAAAGTCAAGCCTGAACAATACACCACGGGCCATAGCCCTAAGCCTTCCCTTCACTAGTCCTACCCCGATATGTAATGCCTTAAGCCTAAACGACTGCTTCTTGGATGCAACAAGTGTTGATGTCTTGGAATTCGAGTGCTGTAGATATATGCCATCATTAGCTTACACTCTAGCACCTAGTTTTGTTTTTACTGTTTTCCCTTTACCAACTTAATGACTCAAATAAGTTATTTTTATATGTAGGACCCTAGGCCTATAGGCTACAAACTCATTTAGCCTACTTTTCTTAACACTAAAAGCTTTGTAGGCTAGTCATTATAGTTTCCAATTTTGATTGTCTATAGGCTATGCCTAGTAGGCCTAATATCATCGTGTTTAGGCATATTAGCTCTAGGCTTACCTAGAGTTTTGAATAGGGTGGGTGACCATTGTCTATAGGTCTATTTGAATAGGTAGGGCCTGGCCTACCAATACCATAGGCTACTAAAAGTAAAATTCCGGACATTGTAATTTCATGAAGCATAATATGCAAATATAGGTTTACCTTCAGAAACGGTTAATTTGATCTTGTCAACAGACCCATTTTCCCATTGACAAAATATTTGCAAATTTTTTCACTTTTAATTAGCTAAGGTTGCGTTTTAGTTTCTATTAATTAAGAAAGGACTATTTTCTGCAAGTTATCACTTTGAAAAACACCAGTCGTTGATAGACGAGCGATCGAGCCATGTTTCATGCTGCGTCTGACTTAGCCCCAGCCTAGGTCTAGGCCTACATGTTTCAAGTTAAAACCTTAAACAATGTTATTAAATTATTAATTCAGGCCTTAACATGGCCTTGTGTATTTTATTCATGAAACACCGTAGGCCCCTACCTACTTCTGAAAATCGTTGGAAAACACAGCCCATGGGCCACTAAATGGTACAATTCTATTTTCAACTCAGGGGATAAACTGTATGACGAGCTGCCGATAGATGTTAAAAATGCAAAAGATACTGGAAAGTTCAAAATTAAATGTGTTACATGGATAAGATAAGACTACAAGACTGGTAGTTAGTGGTACCCGTTACATGTAGTACGCTTAGAGTAGTGTAGGCTAGGCCCTTAAGGCAAAAAGGTAGTAAAATTTTACATAATAGTTGTGACTTGTTTTGTTGTAACATAACATATAACATGTCGGCCTACTTTGTAACTGGCTATTCAAGCTAATAAATAAAGGCATTATATACTAAAAGAAGTATGCTCAAGAGAAGATTGCAACTTGCAAGGCCTACTCAATCTCCCAGAAGTATTTTGGGGAACCTTGTTTGTAGAGGCTCTGTAGCCTAGGTACACCTTGGTCACTGCCATGTCATTGTCAATAGTCGAACATTCGAAACAGGAATTGATAAAAAATGAGAAGTGAACTCTATTGTCTTTGCATTATTAAATGCTACACATTTTCAGTTATTTCTTGTTGTACGTCTGAATAATTGCTGGTGTTTTTGCAAATGTTAAAAACAGTCTGGGCTACCCCTACCTGTCTTGGGGCCAACCAGCTTGCTCATTGTTACCTAAGTATATTGATGTTGATGAGTGATTTTGAAATCTTGTCCATTAGGCCATTTCACAAAAGTCTGTTGAGTACCTAGGGCCCCTACCTCCTTTGCAAACAATTTGGTCTGGGGCTAAAATGGGTTGATGATTTGAAAGAAACTTTCAGAGCAGTTATCCACAGTTGTCAATTACTTGCTTGAATGTGATTTTGCACTCTGTAACTAAGCCTATCTGATGAAGGCTACCCTGCATTCTGCAAGGCAAGCCAGACAGAAGGTTTTAGGGTGGGAGTTGGACAGGTGTAGGTTTACCGGTATTCTAATTTACCTCTTTGGGGATTGATCATGGAGCTCCAACCCTCTGTTCTGCTATTTTTTAGTGCCCGGTGCAGCACTACCTATAACTAATAGGCCTAGTCTAGCTATGTAGGCCTATCCCAGAGTTGGAAGTTTTAAGAACCTTCGGATATTAATTGGGAATTGAAAGCCCAATGTGGCAATAATACATATTAGGCCTGGTATGGTTTCAAATGTAGGACATAGGCATAATTCATAAGCTTCAGCTGAACAAAATATTTGGGGTTAGGCTAAGTACTGTTGAGTTTTTGTTGTTATCCTGTGGGTCATGCAATTTCATTAAATCATTTAGGCTTGCCTACATAATTCTGGTAGGCGGGCCTATGCCACCTACCCTTAATGTCTATTCCTAAGCTAAACCTATTCTGCTTAGGCCCGATTCCACCAAATGGATTTAAAAACTAAGTTTTTTAAGAACCATGACCCATTCCACCACATTTTATTCACCTCCAGTTAGCTAAGCGGAGTTTATTTTGTATGGATGTCTGTGAATAGTTCTTCAAAAATCACGTGATTTTGTCTACAAGGTCAGCTGTTGAACAAGACACTGACAACATAGGCCTAACCAACCTAGGCTAAAAAAAATGAAAATATGTTCGCGTGGAACTAACTACCTGAGAGTGAGAAAATCTTGCTGTTAAGTTGTTGAACAGTATAAAGACGTAATAGAAAATAAGATAACCGATTCCACATGTGGAAAATAAAAGAAGATGCTTTCCCGCAAAAATCAACGTCAGAACATTCAAATCGTAGCTTGTTATATTTGGAATCGAATATCGTACTAGCGGTGAGTCGCAGTTAAGTGTGTTAAACCGCACTTCAGGTAGGGTTTATTTTAAACTCGAGTTTAGTTCTGGTGGAACGCATTTTCAATCTAACCGAGGTTTAAAAAATTAAAACTCAAGTTTAGCACTTGGTCACAGTGGAATCTGGCTTTAAAAGACTACAGACAGCATAAACCAATATGCTTTGGCCTAAATTAACTAATATTAATTAACTATATGCCTGTGAATAATCTTTGCTGTTTATAAACTAAAACTAGGAAAACGCCGAAAGTCGTTGTTGGATGAGCGTAATTGGTGCATTGAGCCACCTTGTCTTATGTTAATTAAACGAATTTTGAAAAAAACAAAAATTGTAATTTTTTGTCAGAAATAATTCTTCGATTAACCTCAATTTCGGCATGAATCTATTGATTAATAAAATGAAGGTTCTATTAAAATTTAATTACGATCGGATTAACGATGTAGGTGGTAGAAAGTGAAGAACGTCTAAAATTAATAAAAAACATAAAAAAAATTGCAATTTTTATGAGAAATAATCTTGGATTGTGCTTAAATTTGACACATGTTTAGAGTTTCATATAAGAAAGGTCCCATACAAATTTCATTACGATCGGATTATGCATGTAGGTGTTTAAGAGCGAAGAATTTCCAAAAAAAATCGTAAAATTGCGATTTTCATGAGAAATAATTTTTCGATTGAGCTCAAAAACGTGGCAGTTCTAAGTTCAGAGATTTCGAAGGCCTCCAGAAAATTTCATCGCAATTGGAGTAGCGGTTTAGCCGGAATCGTGTTAACAAACACACAAAAATACAAACAGAAAAAAAGAAAAACATTCCGGATTTTTTTTTCCAGTGTAGTTAAATGGAATCTTCGCTACGCTCATCAACAAGCACAATATGCCCTAGGCCCTTTGCAAATGAAGTTGTTAAATAGGTCTAGGTCTACTGGCCAGTGGCCACAAACCAGGTGCTCGGTCTACAAAATTATTTCATGTGAGAGGCAGGTGTGGGGGGGGGGTTGCATGGTCTTTATCTCTCACAAGAGTGTCAAATCTCTTATCTTACCAGGTGCTCGGTCTACAAAATTATTTCATGTGATGAGGCAGGTGTGGGGGGGGAGAGGTAGTTGCATGGTCTTTATCTCTCACAAGTGTCAAATCTCTTAACGAGTGGGCAACATCTCGTGTCAAAATCTTCTTTAAAAAAATCCAAATTTTGGCAATTTGCACTGGCTAACATTTCATAACCATTGTTTTGCCAATTAGCACACCTACCTAGACCACACTTAATTTGTTTAGGGGAAAAGGTGGTTTTGCCCGTGTAGGCCCATCATACTTAGGCCCGTTTCCACCAAATGGATGCTAAACTCAAGTTTAACTAAGCTCCGCTTACCACATTTTATTCACCTCCGTTTAGCTAAGCGGAGTTTATTTTGTAAGGATGTCTGTGATTGGTTCTTCAAAAATCACGTGATTTTGTCTCCACGGTCAGCTGTTGAACAAGACAGTGACGACACACTGACAACATAACCTATGAAAAATGAAAATACGTTCGCGTGGTAGTAACTACTCGGAGAGTGAGGAAATCTAGCTCTTACAGGTTGTTGAACAGTATAAACACGTATAAACAGGTATAAAGACGTAATAGAAAATAATAAAACCGATTCCACATCGTCACATCATCACATCATCAAAATCACAGCTTGTTATAATATGTGGAATCGAATATCGTACTGGCGGTGAGTCCAGTTTAAGTTGTTAAACCGCACCCCAGGTAGGGTTTAGTTTAAGCTCGGTTTAAACTCGAGTTTAGTTCTGGTGGAACGCATTTTCAAGCTAACCGAGGTTTAACAAAATTAAACTCGAGTTTAAGACTTGGTGGAATCGGGCCTTAGTGCTTTACTTTGTTAGGGTACGTTCTATGTTGTGTAGTAGGACTGTTAGGCCCTCCTACACTTACTTAATATCATAAAACTAAAATCAATCCCAGTGGCAGTAGGTCTACAAAATTTATTAATTTTATGTTACTGTTTTCTGGACCTTGCTTATTTATTCCAACTGCCTTGAAAATGTGCATGCCTCCTACATCATTGAATGCACAACAATGGTTAGGTACATTTTTTAAATCCTGAGTAACCCTACCTGAAGCACCTCAATGGAACTTTTGCTGATTAAACTCGTGTTTTGTATTTTCAATCAGTTTGACTTTCTGTGTTGATCTCACCCTAGCTGGAGTATGGATGGCATTGCTGAGAGTTGGCGTATGTCTAGCCTATGCCAGATACCTTCAGTTTGAAGTAAAATTGTAATTATGCTCTTCATGTCCATCTATAAAGCAAATATATAAGGACTGTGTTAATAATACTTGCTAATCAGCCATCTGCATAGAATTACATTTTTTAGCCCTAGATCCTAAATAGGTAATGGTTTTGTGAGCATGCATATGCCTAAGTAGGCCTACATAGTGTTAAAGCCTACATAAAATGCATTTTTACTAGCCTAGGCCTCCAGCCGTCGCAAAGGGTGTATGAGTAGGCCAATTGCAGACTACACAGTTACAAATTATATAATATATTAGGCCTATATAGCATCATATTATTAATATGCAATTCTCTTTCAGGTGCCACTCTGTGCACCAATACTGAACGAATGTATCATGAGATGCTAATAAATACAAATTAAGTTGGAGTTAAGAGAAGGGTTCAATTTTGAATGCATTTACACTTGACAACTTAGTAGGACAGCCTGTTAGGTTGTAGGCTATTATTTGCCTAGGGTGTGTAAGGTTAAAATTACAGCAAATAATAATGTCAGAAAAAAACTTGTTTGATTTAATTGGGTGTTAATTTGTTACTTCATTTTAATCATTGAATAAGTGAAGATAAGATAGTCAGAATTAGATAAATAAATTGGGTTAGATTTGAGTGATGCATTCTTTGTGACCTCTAAGCCTACTAACCAGTAGTCTAACAACTCAATTATGTAGGCTAAGCCTGTTTACAATATTTAAAATGAACTTTTCTTTCAGGCTGACCAGCTGACTGAAGAGCAGATCGCGGAGTTCAAGGAAGCGTTTTCCTTGTTCGACAAGGATGGAGACGGCACAATCACAACCAAGGAACTTGGAACCGTCATGAGATCGCTAGGCCAAAATCCAACAGAAGCTGAACTTCAAGACATGATCAATGAAGTAGATGCTGACGGTTAGTTCACTAATTATCATTTTTGTGGTAGGCCTTTAAACGTTGTTATTGCCTTGCCTGGCTGTTGGAAGATTCCAGACAATTTGTCTCAAGAGTAGGTCCTATTGCATTTATGAATCAATAAAACGGTTCTCATGTTGTTTCCGTCCATTTAAGGCACCTATTTAAATACAGGTAGGCCTATTAATGATAAAATTTTGTGCCTGGGTGGGTGGACAATATTTAAACAGTTTGCCTAGGCCACCTTGTGTGTGTAAAGATATTTTCTTTTTGTCCTGGTCCTAGAAACGACAGTTTCCAATACAAAAGTAGGTAAACTTCATGTTTAAAAAATTTCACGTGCTATTGCTATTGATTGTATTTGTAGTAGCGCTAGAGATGCGTGCTTTTCACAATTCAACTACAAAACAAAGTGCAACTTTACACTAGAAAGTGTTCAATCTAAAATATGCCAGCTAGAGCCTTTCTAAAGTCTTCTTGAATTAGTTTTAATCGTAGAAAAAGTTTCACTTTAAGTTCTTTCTTATGGCTTATTTGTGCGCAAAATATCATTTTAAAAGTACGGTGAGTTGTATATTATCCTGATTTTGTATTTGGGCTACAATCGCACTGATTTCTGGTTATGGCAGGCTCTATATTAATATCAATCAATGTTCTGAATGTTAGGCTACTTTCTTCTGGCCTTTGCCTTATGCCTACTGGTTGATGTGACAGTCAAAATGTGCACCTGTAGGCCTACTAAATAGGCCTTCATCAATATTTTTAATTTGTTTTGTCCTTAAATTCAAACAATAATTAACAAAACATCGAACCGTCGTGTATATGGGATATCAGACTGCTTTTTCTCCTATGCCAGCCTCTGTGTTTTTCCGTTTTCTGTTTATTATCAAGAGCTCTTCGTTTTAAACTGTTGTTTTGGATTGCCATCCATCCCAAAAGTTGTTTTTTTATTTGCTGGGCAGGGCCTTCTTAATTATTCTATCTAAAACACTAAAAAAAAGGTCTACTCCCAGAATAATCTATCCTTAGGGCTGTGCGGATATTTGACTTTCGAAAAATATTTGCGAATAATTTTTTACCTACCTATTTTCTATTACTAGGAAAACGCTTAAGTCCCGCCGCGTTGTTGGATGAGCGTAATTGGTGAATTGAGCTGCCATGTGTTATGCGGATTTTCTGTTGTTCTGTGAAAAAATCATTACTAAGTTGATTTTTTTTTAATTAAATTTAATTTAATAAAAAATTAACTTTAATTTTTAATTTTTTTAATTAATCGTAATTTTAAAACAGGAAAAAATCGTAATATTGAAATTTTCATAAGAAAAAATTATTCGTTTGGCACAAATTTTACACGAATATATTAATTCATAAAATTAAGATTCTGTGAAAAAATCATTATAATCGATAAAGATGTAGGTGTATAAGCCAAGAAATTAAAAAATTCGTAAAATTGCGATTTTCATGAGAAATAATTTTTCGATTACGCTCAAATTTCACATGAATATATAAATTCATAAAATTAAGGTTCTGTGAAAAAATCATTACAATCGGATGAAGCATGTAGGTGTTATAAGTCGAAGAAATTTTTAAAAAATCGAAAAAAATCGTAAAATTGCGATTTTCATGAGAAATAATTTTTTGATTGCGCTCAAAAACGTGGCAGTTCTTACTTCAGAGATTTCGAAGACCTCCATAAAATTTCATCGCAATCGGAGTATCGGTTTAGCCGTAATCGTGTTAACAGACAGACAAAAATACAGAAGAAGAGAAAGAAAGAAAGAAAAAAAAAAAAAAAAAAAAAAAAAAAAAAAAAACATTCCGGATTTTTTTCTCCAGTGTAGTGAAATGGAATCTTCGCTTCGCTCGCTACGCTCGCTACGCTCATCCAAAAACTATTTTGGCTTTTGCGAGTCCCGCGGTTATTAACGCACATCTATTAAAAACCCCGCTTAAAGTGCAAGTGGTTTGAATTTTTGCCGCAAGAGAGCAAGAAGTTCACATGTTCATCGACAGATCGCGCTAGGCCTAGTGACAAATTGAAAAATTTCTTTGACTTACGTGGTGACTACAACTAGGCTACAATGAACACAACAGCTGCTGCGTGACCATTTCCGTCGATTTCAGATTTTCTGATTTCAGTGTTTTGATGGTCGCATTTGTTGTTATTTCCGTCATTACCTATTCGAAGATATGATTCAATATTCGATAGTCAAACTTTTTCTAGTTAGATTATTCGAAATTCGATTCGAAGTGTGTCTTAAAAATCACTATTCACACAGCCCTATCTATCGTCCATCGCAGATTCTCGCTTCAGCAGGGTCAGGGTTTTGCAAACAATTTTCTCCACTTTCTATCTTCCCACAATTACATCTCTTCCACATCCTCCCAGCTCTCTCCTCTTGCCAGTAGGCCTAGATCTCCTTCCATCTCGTCTTTCATCCCTACATTCTCTTCTCTTAGGCATCATCTCTCTGTGTCCTTCCCATCCTGGCCCCTAACTTCTCTACACCTGTCAAGAGGCCTACTATTGGTGGCCTATAATGTGTGAATCCTGACCTTTTGGTTCTGTAAGCCTAATCCGCCTCAATGAACAAGGTACGTACGTAGGCTTGGATGCAAATAATACTTACATCAACAGTTCCGAGTAGACTAGAATCCCAGGTTTCCTTTCCTGTGCCTTTTGGAAGGGTAGTTTAATTGTAAAGTTTGCTGAGCCAACTGGCTCCGTGGTTTGAGGAGCTGAAGCTGACTTAGGCCTATACTTTTTATGTGAACTTTTTTCCTTCAATTTTACAGGATTTTTTGGCATCTCACAATATATTCCCATTTTAAAGTAGCCCTACTAACTAGGCCTACTTACCTAATACCTAGTTATATTTTGTTAAAACCACCTTCATTTGCCAATATAAGTGGAAATGCCCAATTGTCTCTAGGTAGGCCAGATTCCTTAGTAAAATCGTTAATTCTCTCGGCAGTTCTTCTTCGGGACTAATTTTAACTTCAATTAATGCAATAGCCATATATGTAAAATTTAAAAATCTTGCTTTCCTATTTAACTGATGCCTAATTGCAGTTGGTATCTGGCCTGGGTGTTGTTATTATTGTGATTAGAAAGATGGTGTATAGGCCGGTGTATAGGCCTATGCTTATTATTGTAGGCCTAGCCAATATATTTTTTTATTCAACATGCTATATTGTTAGGCCTACAATTGAAATACTACATGTATGCGTCTGTTTCAAGGTAATGGCACAATTGACTTTCCCGAATTCCTTACGATGATGGCGAGAAAAATGAAGGACACAGACAGTGAGGAAGAGATCCGTGAAGCTTTCCGAGTATTTGATAAGGACGGTAATGGTTTTATCAGTGCGGCGGAATTGAGGCACGTCATGACCAACCTGGGAGAGAAGCTGACGGACGAAGAGGTCGACGAGATGATTCGGGAGGCCGACATCGACGGCGACGGCCAGGTCAACTATGAAGGTGAGCCCTCGGACTTTTCATACACAATCCATGGTCGTGCTATTGGGATATACCGTGAATCATGTATTGCATGCGGGTTTTATTTTGACAGGGCTGCTGCTTTGCGCTATTTAATTAGAAATATATTTTTCAAGGCCATTTTCTTGCCCGTCTGTAGCGTACAGTATTCAAGTCTTGTGCAGTTCTGGTAGCCTATGTGCTGGTGTGACTTAAGGTTAAATATGTACTACGCTTTTAGCTTTTTTATACACAGTGTTTTATTAGTAGGGTAGGCTACCTATTAAATAAATTTTAATTGTAGTTTGTGTTACCAGTAGGCCTAACTAAGGTAGGCCTATGTGGTGGGGTGAAATTTCTGTGGTAGGCCTACACACATTAATTTTGCGTGCCTTAGTCAATAATCAAATCATCGTCAAATCATGATTTTTTTTTATGATTTGATCATTAACTTTTAATCTAGAGTAAAAAATAATAATTTTCTTCAGTTTTATCGCTATTTTGAACGTCCAGCTGCACTTACTTAAGTGTCCATCACTTCCAGCCAAAGTCGTGCAGCGTGCATATGCCGAGTGATTGTGCGCGTTCCTATAAGACGATTTTCATCTTGGGGCCTGTTGGCCAAATCTAGACTCTTTGAACTTTCTTTATTCTTGCTCTTGAAACATGTCACTGGAATTCTTATTTTCAATGGTTGGCAGGTAGGCCTATGCTTGATGGAGTTAAATGAACCCTTATCTGTAGCCTACAGGAAGCTAGTATTTTAGATAATTATTTATTGTTTGTGTCACACATTTTTTTGACAAAATGATCCTTCATTCATGGTTCATAATGCAAATTGATTGTTGCATGTTTGTTTACAAATCTAAATCGTAGGCCTATGGAATGGCTTCACGGGACGTGGGTTTGAACAACATAAAGTAAACGTAACGCACCGTGCAGGGGTTCACAAATGCGGTTGCTCCGGGCGACTTAATTTATCCTGGGCGATCAGGATTTTATTTTACCTTACACTAGATATTTGGTTGTCTGTCTGCATTCTCACCCGCTGGACATCGCTCAGTGTGCGACTGGCGAACGGTAGACTCGGGGCAACATGCTTCGAGAAGTCGACGAAAGAGAGTGTTGTGTACGGGCAACAATGACATAAATAAGCTTTGCATAGCATATTAAATTAATTGAATGTCATTGACGGGCAACCTCTAGCAGTGCACTATATCGCTGGTAGAATGCGCTTACACTGCGGCCGTGATGCTCTCCCGAGAGAGTTCTTTCTTCTTGACTTTGAGGACATAAACAAACACGCCTTTCAATACATCAATAGTCGCAAAACTATCGACCGCGTAGCACTCGATTCGGTAATCTCGCAAGATGTCCACTAGTTGTTGACGCTCTGTTGTTTGCGTTATTGTTTGCAGCTAATTATGTGAAAGCAGCGGTGTATTACTAATTTATTTCGAACTAGGCCCACCAGTGCATCTGGTAGGCTTATTGAGAATGAGACAGAACCTGCAGTAACTCGGGTTAGTAGGCCTAGGCTTGCGCTTCCTCCTAGCGCGAACGAGCTTCCATCTGATCCTAGGCCTAGAACTGCAAGTGAACATGTGACTTTGGCTGGGCTACTTTAAAAAGATGTGGGCTTCTAGGGGTAGGTTTGTACCACATTTGTGGACCCCTGACACCGGGCATACATCTTCATCTATTGCCATTTCAATTGCATTACGGAGGCATGTGCTACATCTCCATAGTAAGAAACTCAATGAAGTCTCCTTCCTGATTAGTGATGTAGAGGCCTATCAATTGTATCCCGACTGTTTTACTCTTGAATTTTAAGTATGGCCATTTTTATTAGCTAGGTCTAGGTTAGGGATGACTACAGTTAAGGTTTTAGTAAACCGACTAACCGGTTTTTAATTGGTTAATTAAAAAAAGCGAGCACTCTAGTAGGCCAACTACTGGGAGCACTGCAGTAGAATCTCGCTCACGCTCAGCTTCGCCCATCGCAGGCGAGATCGACCCTTGCGCGCGTATCAGCTGACATCGTCATCCACGTCCGAACAGCTGGGACTGGGAGCAAGCTGTGAGCCTATTAACTCTAGGCCTAGCTCGTAGACAAAGAAACTACCTGTAGATCGAATTATTTGCTCCAGAATGAACGGGACAAATATTACCAACAACTTTCGTGAAGACGTGAACTACGAAGACTAATAATAAATTCTGTGACAATAGGTAAAATATTCATAAATATTAAATATGTATCTCGTAAACAGGACCGATTGACGTGACAGCGATAAAAACATTCCATTGGGGAAAGAGAGCGACGCGCTCCACTGCGCACAGGCTCTGTGCATGCTCTTCTCCAGGCAGACAAGTGGCGACTGAGGTCACGATGTTGCCAGCTGAGAAACAGCTGCCGCCCTGCCCCTCCTTATCCCCCTCCACGCTCAAGCAATGTAGCGGCGACTAGTGGCCCGGCCGGCGGGATGGAAAACAGCACGGCAAATATAAATTAATACAATAGCCAAATAAGACCGCGGCTTAAATAACCGGTTACAAAAATTAACTGGTTATTGATTGATTGATTGATTGATTGATTATTGCTTAACGTCTCATATGTATTACTTATTTATTTATTTTGTTACTGGTTATTAATTGGTTAATGACTGGGGTGGAAAATTACCGCTCGCCCAGGCGAGTAATAATTTCATGCTGACCCCTAAATCATCAAGAATTAAAAAATGAAAATACACAATGCAACGGTGGAGCTACTTCAATTTTAATTTTTATTGGTGAAATTCCTTTGATCGCGTTTGTGCCCAACCATGTTATGCAAGTTGACCTATTAACTTTTCATTGTGATTTTTCCGTTAGTTAACGATTTATTTTTATTGGCTACATACCAAGCTTTTTCTTCCAAGGGATATAGGCCCGTGCGTTGGTACCTGTTGCGTTGTCGTTTGAGCTGTACCCGCTACCGCACGCGTAAATTCGGAATTGGCCGGCATCCTCACATACAAATTTATCTCTGAAAGGTTTAATTTCAGATTATTTGCGTTTTGAACCATTTTTCATACAATTTTGGTTCTATTTCACCGAGATTTTCCGAAATTCGCGATTTCAAAGGTGTTTTGTCCATCTCTAAATGATGTAGTAATTCGTGAAAATACATTTAGACAATAAAAAGACATTTAAAAAATTCGCGAAATTTCTTATCACGATTTTTGCTACCCAAACAATGATGTTGATGTAAACGGCCAAAACATTTTATCAACAAGCTTTTAAATTAAAAATAGGAAAAACAAATCAAAAAAAAAAAAAACAAAAAAAAAAAAACACCCGAGCTAAATTTTTGGGGTCAGTGAATTGAAGTCTTCGCTTCGCTCATCCAAAAATGAAAATACACAATGCAACATTGGCTAGCTACTTCCACAAGTTATTATTGGTACAAATTCGCTTTAAATCGCGTTTTAGGCAATCAAACGTTATGCAATACTACTGCAATACTCCTGACCTCTTAACTTTTTGGTGGATTTGTCCACTCCTGGTTAACGATTTATTTATTTATTGCTACCAACAACAGAGTTACCTCCACAAGTGCGATATAGGCCCGTGACGTTGCGTTACGCTGTTGCGTTGTCTGTTTGATGACTGTACCGCCTACCGCACGCGTAATATTCGGTCTGGACCGGCACCTCCACCATACCTTAAATTTTGCTCTCTGAAAGGTTTAATTTCGCGAGTTAATTTGCGTTTTGACCAGTTTCATACAATTTCGTTCGTTATTTCACACGAGATTTTCGCGAAATTCGCGATTTCAAAGTGTGTTTTTTCCATCTCTAAATGATGTAGTAATTCGTTGACAATATTACATTTTAGGCAATAAAAAGGACATTTAAAAAAATTCGCAAATTTCGTTATCACCATTTTTCACTACCTCTAACAATGATGTTGATGTACAACGCCAAAAACATTTTAATACAAACTTTTCAAAACATTAAAAATTTAGGTGATTTATGACAAGACTCAAGATCTGGATGGATGACAACTAATTGGTTAATGGTTATAGGCCTACGTATGTTGGATCCGGTTAATTGGCAAATCATCCCTAGCCTAGGCTACTACTAGTAGGCCTATGTATTAGGGTAATATTTGGAAAAGTCCAATGTTTTACTTTTCAACATAAATACAACCTTGTTTGTTATGCTTAGTATGGCATAGGCCTACCAGTACTACCTAGGCCTGTACTTGTGTTCTGTGTTTCTAAAATTAATAAAATCCCTTAGTTGTAACTTGTACATAGTACCTATTTAAGGTTTCATTTTAGGTTTGTTTGCCATTTAAATGTAGAGGCATTATTTTCACAATTCTTCAACACTGCCACCTATTCACGTAGGCCCACACCTACACTTGCCCAACTTTCAACATTTCAATGACAAAACACATAAAAATAATATAGGTTGCCTCGCTAAATCCCTTGACCCAGAACGTTGGGCGTGCAGTCGCATAAGCATAAGACGGCTCTAGTCTATCCCATAATTTGCAAGTAGCTAATACATGCGCACGCTCAAGTTAGGGGAATTAGCTACGCGATACTACTGTGACACTAACTTCTGTACGTTGGTTGGTATGATGTTGAATGGGATCGTACGCACCTTCTATCCCTTGTTGTCTTGGGACGTCAACCTGTAGTGGAAACCAGTGATGCTAATTCTTAAAACATATAGGCTTATGTGCTACCTTTATATTCTTATTTCTGAGTAGTTTGCACAATATTTACAACATGAACAAAGTAGGTACTACTACTACTACTACTACTACTACTAGACTAGTTTGGTATGTTGAATGAAATGGAAACTTTTGCCTGACTGCAAATTTTTCCTCTTCCAGATTTCCATGCTCTTGCTCAGTTAGTTTTCTCTCGGTGTAGCCGTCAGGCCACAGCTGTGTAGGTGCCGGTGGTCAGTGCTTTAAACTGCTTTTCGGAATGTTCTTTGTCTTAAAGCACTTCTGTTCTTATATTATTATTTAATATCATTTTTTAATGTGTGCCCTATCTTATCAACCCATATGCAACCATGCAACTGATGCCAGTTATGTTCGTGTAACTGCCTTCTTGATAAATTGCACCTGGCTCCTCCTTTCCCAAGAGGGGAGCTTATCCACGTAACAAGATTTTACTGTCTTGGAATTTACCATAATAATCAGCCACAGGAGCACTCTTTATGTATAGCGCTAGTGCTAGTGTACACTGTACAATCTAAGTTCTCCGTTTTGTTGGATGTAGGCTTACTGACATGGGTGAATCGAAGACCTGTTTGTTAGGGAATGTTATTTACTGAATTTGTTAACCGTAGGCTAAATGTTTAGTGGTTCACCTAAGTATCAACGCATTCTAAGTAGGTTATCACAGTATTCATTTATCAACAATGAACGTTCGGGGGTGTTATTGAATTATCAGTGTTTTCATGGCTGATTATGGCAAATGCCAGGACAACAATCAACACTGCACGTGGACAGGCAGTAAAAGGGAAAGAGTAATATATCTAGGAGGCAGTGGTTCTTATATTATTATTATTATTATTATTATTATTATTATTATTATTATTATTATTATTATTATTATTATTATTTAATATTTTTAATATTATCTTTTAATGTGTAACCAATATCCATTCATATGTAACTGATGCCAGTGGGCCTATGCATAGCAGTGCATCAAGTATTATATCCCATTTCTTCTGCTACGCTTGCCTAGCCTCGCTTTTACCTCTCTCCTCTTGCCTGCTGATATGTTTACATATCTGATATTACTGAGCACTAGGCCTATTGATTGCCGGCTGTGGGCAACCATTAAGTAAAAGCCAAAATGTACAAAATCTTTCTGATAGGGGTGGGCGAACGTTCAAAAACTCGAGCCCGAGCCGAGCTTTTTTTGAAGCTCGGCTCGGGCTCGACTTTTTAGGCTCGAGTTCGGTTTTTATCAAAACTTCGAACTTTAAACGAACTTCGTCTTGAAATTACGCCAAAAACTGATTTTATACATCGTTCGCGTAATAAAACAACAAGGCAGCGATCGCCATACTGGATATTTCTAACAGCTGATTTTCCAAGTTCCAGCGCCTTGAAAAGTTCTCGTTTTGTCACGCCATGACGTCACGACGAAGCTATCTGTTAGAAGGCGGTGCACATCTGTGATTGGCTCGATCGTCACAATTCACACTCGTCGTGCAGGGTCGGCAACATAACAATCACAAACTAGAAATTTTGCTTCTTGATCTACGAAGTACCAACATTATTGAAACTTAACGGCAGGAAATTTGAAAATAGGCCTACGCAAAATTTGAAAAAAATAGTTTGAAATAATTGAATTTTTTATGACGAAATGGAGCATTTATTTTGAGCTTTTATAGGCTATTTGAATTAAAGATTTTTTATAACTTTTTTAAAAATTTTATATATGTCTATTCGTTACAGAATAATAATGGATTTTCAAAAGTTCGGCTCGAGTTCGAAGTTCGAAAATTTTTGGTTCAAAAGTTCGAGTTCGGCTCGAAAGTCAAAAACCTAGGTTCGCCCACCTCTACTTTCTGAGATAGCCTAATCTTTGCTGCCCCACTCCATTGGTGGTGTTAGGCCATGCTTTACAATTTTACATAGTTGTGCAAACATTTGAATTACCTAATTACAATATTAATTATTATATTACCGTATGTATGGGACCGAGTATAGCGCAATGTTTTTTTTTCTTCGAAAATACAATCTTAAAAACAGCACTCGCGTTATTTCCGCGCTCTTGCATTTGAAATAGCACCGGAACATAAGGCCACCCGCAATACAACTCCCGCGCATCGCCCCGCACACCCACTCGACGCCAGCCGAACCCGTTACCTGAAGCGGGCGGGTGATATCATTATGGGCTCTGCGGGAATATTACGGGTTCCGTGGAAATTTACCACCAAAATAACTGCGCGTACAATTAAAAAGTTTTTTCTTTGGAATCCATTCCGATTCGATTCTTAGGTCACAATGATCGATTCTAAATCAGACTGGTAAACTGTGGTTGGCCTATGTGAGCTTGTGCTTGGCCCTACACTGTTAAAAAAAAAACATAGGACTAGACTAGGCCCTAATATTGTTCAAAATGTTTTGTTGTAAGAGTAAAATTTTGGGCTATTCATTCATTTCTTGTAGGCTAGGCCTATTGTATTGTAAATAAAAAATGTTTCTTGTAGCCCCTACATGTAATTTTCTTTGATTTTTTTCTTTTTTCTTGAAATGATTTCCAAAAATTAGGGGTCGTGTTATATTCTAGATCGTGCTATATTCGGTCCGTCCAATACGGTAGTATCTTTATCAGAACACTTGAATGATTATATTATACAGTACAGAAAATCGATTTCTGTTCATTGTGCTCGTCATAGCATAGGAGATGTACTACATCCATTACAATTATGTACCGTACTAGGTGGCTTTGCAATGCTTTTTAATTTTTATATTGGGTGTAGTAGGCCTATTATTTGGTGAGGCTATCTCCAGTACATTTATTCATTGAAAAATAATAATAAAACGGGAATCTTCATTTAAAATATAATATTCTAGGCCTACTCATAAACTTGGAATGTAAAGAAGTTCATTCCGAAAGAACCCTCAAGCTTTCGGAGTAGCCAAAGTATAAATAATTGAATATTTCCTTGAGTGTATCCAAAAACAAGTTAAAAGATTTTGAAAAACCCCTGAAAATTTCAGCAAGTAGACTGAGCCGTTTGGTCCAGTAGAGAGTGAATAAATAAAACTCACAATCAAATTACAATTTTCACTACACCCATCCACTGACATTCATTTTTTTTTAACCTAACTTTAAATTGGTACCTATGTAGTAGACCTACATTTAGACGGTCAAACATCTATCCACTGTTATCTTCATACGTTCATACTGTTATACTATGTAGGCCTAGGCCTGCCATTCTAAATACGGTTTCCGTTTCTGGATTTATTTATCATCTAAGAAATACTAGATTGGAGTTTTCTTGTACTCAATGGGTGACTAATTCAACTTCCGTATAAAACTGGGAACAAACCATCAAGCCAAATTAAGAGTTTTTGCCGTTGAGTTTTTTTGTCAGACCCAGTTTGTGTTCATATCAGGGCTCCACCCCGATCTAGTACTACCGGTAAGTAGGTTAATGGAGGGGATAGACAATTTTAAGTGCTTGAGACGAGTTCTTAAAAGGCGTAGACAGTTTCTAGACAACCCATTAGATTTAGAAATAGCCTGTCTTGTGACTGCGCAAGCATAACAAATGAACGATTCTATAAGGCGCAATAGAGCACGACCTTCAGCTTGTGTGTCAAAAACCCATGGTATGAAGGTGTACAACCAACTGCATGAGAAAGTTGTTGCATGTAGTCCCTTTGCACATGTTGTAGCCTCGTCGTAAAGCTACCAGCACACTGATGTGGAAATTATAAACATACCAATTATTGTACATATTAGTAAAAACTTCCAATTCATGCTGCTTCAACTAAATTTTAAAGCCACAAAGTAATGCTATGTCTATGTCTGAGAAATTTCGTAGCCTATGCATTATTGCTGAATGGATACAAACATCGATGTTCGGCTTCTGTGTGATATCAATGTCGCCAACCATTCAGTGTACTTTTGGCTTTGAACTTAGTTTGTAGACGGCCTTTATGTTACTATTTAAGTGTTGAGTAGGTAATAATTTATTTGAACTGAGACAATGAATAAACTGGGATTCTTAATCTTTATGCAGACATTCATATTACATAGAAGAACCTAGGAAGTGGATTTATTACTGGCCCGTTCAATTTGTTTTATTAGATGATGTGTACATTGCCTATGAAATGTTATTCCTAGCCTTCTCCATGAATAATCTTGAAGTTATCGCTACGGCTAACCTTTTCCAGGAACTGCCCGCAATTGTACTATATACTATACAGTAATGCTTTTAGTACAGTTATGAAATTATGAGTCATGTCTTTTACGTTATAAAACATTCAAATACATGCTGTTGCATTAACTTGTGTTGGTTTCTACACTCCCTAGTCATAAAACTGTGTGGGGTATTCTGCATATGGATGGATCTATTTGATAACAGTATTTACTTTCATTAGCCTTTTGTCTTCAAATATATCTCGTAAACTCCTAGGTCCGCTGTCCTAACTTATCAACATTCTATGCAGGATATGGTAAATGTGAGTTTTTGTATGTTATGCTCAATATATTGAAGCAAACTATGTG
The DNA here is from genome assembly GCA_024449915.1 of Sweltsa coloradensis. Lineage (NCBI taxonomy): Eukaryota > Metazoa > Arthropoda > Insecta > Plecoptera > Chloroperlidae > Sweltsa > Sweltsa coloradensis. Next base: position 100,209 of record JAMZAV010001890.1, read on the forward strand.
TATTTAAAATGTATACTATATTAAAAACAGCTAAGATTAATCAAAACAAAGTAATTACCGGTAATTATGGACATTAGGCTTAGGATTGTTTGAGGTTTACTCCCAACCTGGAAGGTAATGAAGAGAAGATTTATTATTTGTTCACAAAACAACCTGTCTTAAAGAACTAAATGAAAACAACAAATGATTTGGTATACTATGTCTTAGTAATAAATTTTGTTCTAGTCTAGTAATGACATAAAAGCGGTCTACAGTTCGGTTTGCAGCTGCTTTCAAACACTCGAGACATAACGTTTTGCCAAATTTAGACATCTGATCGAGGCTTAGGAGTTTTCCAGTAAGCCGCAGTGTCTATTCGTTTGTGAATAGTACTTGCTGCAATAAACATCGTGCTAGGACATTGCCTGCAGACGCAGAACTGTAGACCGCAGCTTTAGCCTACAAGAGTCAATTTTGACACTTGAAATTTGGCATGATGAGATGGCCTTTCAGTGTAGTCAAGGATGGTTTGGTCATGGTCATGGTACATATTTGCAGTAAAGCATTTGTTTGTATTAATTATTCTTGGTAGGGTAATGAAAAAAGTGGTTAATTGCATCAAGGTTTCACTTTGTTAGCTGGTCCTGGCAGTGTTGGCAAGAAAATCTTTTGTGGGTTTGGATTTTATTATGCATCAAAGGCTTCCCAAGTGATTTAGACACTGCACAGTGTATGTATGTACTATGTACTGTACGTAATAATTCAAGTTTTATTCATTGACTTGGTTCCAGTTTTGAGATAGTGAGTAGTACGTACTCGGTGTTCTTGTGTTGTTCCATTATAGTTCCCTCTGTCACTTGACCAAGCCTTGGCACTGATGGACTATAATGATGGAATGACACTCTATGCTATCTCGTATGCTAATGGGTTTTATTTCTGTTTTTTCAGAATTTGTTACCATGATGACATCAAAGTGAACTATGTGATGTCAATTATCTGACATGAAGAGAATGTTACAACCAAGAAAATATGAACCTGCATTTCTGCTTTCCATTCGAATTGGAGATGAAAGTAGCTAAATTGGAGAGAAGCTTGTTTCTGTTGATGTATTTAAGTGGTCGTATGATACGTGAATTCAAGGAGTGCAAGATTTTTGTACATTTCCTCATGCAGTTTTATGTGGTTTTATTGATCATCTTCATTGTGAAATTGTGTCCGTAAATTTTAGGAGTGGATTTCGTGCCGTCTAGCTGTTTAAAGGAATACACTGTGCTCCATAATTTCTACCCTTATAAATTCTTAACTGTAAAGCTGTGTCGATGTCACGGTGACGTCAAGAGTGGCGACAATCTTTGGTTTCTTAATAAAGAGTAGCATCATTCATTACATTGTTTTGCTGTCAACCAGTTTAGCTCTGTGGTGAGCAGGGAGGATAACCAACCTGTAACATTCCTTCATAAACACCTGTACAAAATGTGGAATTTGATTGCCACTATTGTGGGGGAGGTGGTGGCGGTGTTGCGTGTGAACGAGATATGGACCTCGCGTAGGGGGGTTAGCCAGGGCCTCCCCACAGGTTGCTTGGAGCCAGTTCCTCCACAGCCTTGTTAACTGTATTGGTGACCTAGTTGCATTGAATATAAAAGACAAAATAAATGTGTTTCTTCATTGATTGTTATTTATTGAGATGGCAACATGCGTCAACGGGGGAGCAAAAGTAAATGCCATTTGTCTTGGAACCGTGGAAAGGTATTGAGAATGTGTGCTTGAATGATGACACTGGTTTACATTTGTTCCCCACGCACAAGGCTTGTGTTGTCATATTGGAAATTTACTAAATTCCTTGTATTTTCATTCTGCGTCACTAGACCATCCCGATTTTTATTTGTTTTGTTTTATCCACTATCAAATTAGCCTACATATTTTCTTGGAGTGCCAACAGATTTAGGCCTACTGTACCATCCTACTGTGGCATTCCTTCTGGTACCCTTAATGTAATCTAATACTACAATAGGATAGGTATGGTAACCTCTTCTTTTAATATGAACTTTGTGATACTGAGTAATTAATTGTGTAAATTAACACTGTACCTAATAGAGAAACTTTAATTTTTCCTTTTGTATTTCAGACTAGTCTATTTTTATCACAACTTATTTATTTACTAGGTTTTCATGTTAAATACTATTGATACCCATTGTACTTCAATTACTACATATATTTTTTATTATTTAATATTTACGTAGGGTAATACATTGCATTACAATGATGTAGTTCTCTTATACAATAATTCAACTACGGTATACCCTCTATAGATGACTTGGATCGAAAATGTGAACTTGTGGGAATGCATTGTCTAGCCTGTGTGAATTCATTGCTAGGGTAGCTGTCACTACAGAAAAACCAAGTACAGTATGTATAGGAACAGTGCTAGCAGTGTATGCCTACAAGTTTAAGTAAGCCTTTATTTGGAAGAATAAGCTGTAATCACTACTTTAGTTGTAAGTTATCTATATTCATTGGCCCTTTCAAGTGTGATGTAGTTTTATTTTCAAATACATAAATAAAATGTGACATAATAATTAATTATCTTTGTTGGAAGTAATTCCTGTCCACCTTGTAAGCAGGGCATTCATTTGTGTGGTGGTAAACACCAATATAAAAATACCTAATGTTAATGTAACATACCTTAGTAGTATCGTTTGCTAAGAGGTAGGTATTTGTGGAGAAAATAACAGGCAATTTTCATTTTTAATGTGCCCAGAACAGTGAAAAAATTCAAAATGTATATTTTCCCCTTTTTTTGTTGGGCGGAGGGGGGAGAGAGACTGGCATCTTGTGAAGGACCTGCAGTTGTGAGAATTCACCTACTCTGATGACATTTTTGTTTTGCCCAAAAGTGGTGAACTGGCATTGAAAATGAAAATGGTTCATATTGTTATATAAATGTAGCGCTATATTTAAAACAAAATCAAACCTCACCGGTATTCGGTATTGCTATTTAATTTATTAAACATCTTTTTCTTTGGCATCAAACAAACTAATAATGACATCTCATGTCCACTATTGCTTGCTACAGTCATTGTATCCGATTCCACATCCAATTATTACAGAAGGGTTTACGTTTAAAATTGCCAACTTGAAAATCTTTTTTCGAAGTTTAAAAAGATTTATTTGAGTTTTAGCAAGACTTTCCTTCAAGCTTTGTCTTGAAATGATACAATTTTAACACATTAATCAGAAACCAAACCACACCCTTTGGCAATGGTGTACAGTAATTTGATTAGGCCTCTTATGGAAATCAAAGTACTAATGGATCCATCTCGGGCGAGTATTGAATCGGAACCTCCCAACTGCTGGTCGTGTGATTTATCCCCAAGATACACAGACCGTTGTAAAAGGTGGATTTTTATCATTTCTGTATTGATTTCCATGTGATTGGATACTGATTTTGTGCATCATGCGGTCATGCCCTTGTAACAATGCAACTAACGGTGAACGACTCCACATCCTGAGCCGACTGCTGACTTTTCAATGCTGTACCAATATGCGTATTGTCGCATGTACGGTCTACTTGATCTTCTAGCTGGGAGATGGCAAGCTGGACTACAATCTTCCTTTTTTCCTGATTTTGTAAACCTACTTATTTTCTGCTGTAAATCAGATTTATAAACAACAATAACTTCAGTTAGAAATTTGCAACTTTTAAGACTTAGGTTTGGTTTGGTGCTTTAAAATCAAGGTTGGTCCAAATTGCCACCAAATTTAGTATTATACCCATGAACAAATCCCTCTTATTCCCAACTTATCTTGTCAATACGCAAGTATTTGCTATGTGACATTTATTATTTTGTTCCGCAACACATTAATTTATTAAATGTTTCTCAAGGATTGCAGATCAAAGCCCAACACACTTTTGTGATTGCCAACCTTTTAACAATAAATATCGACATCGTAACAATCATTAGCAAAACTACAAAACGATTGACATGTACAACCATTTCTCAGATGTGATTGCATTCATTGCTAATTTTATCCAATTCTTTAAGATAAAATAGTGTAGATGATATACTTAGTGGTAGAATCTTCATTGCACCCAATCAAGTGTAAGGAAATTGATGGCAAGCTCCTTGCATCCAAATATGGGCGCAGTTGCCGCAATTCATACCAATCCAATGTAATAATTTTCAACAATAATACTTCTATGGAGGTACAAAGTTTTACCTTCACGCAGACTGGTGACGTCACGATGGGTAAACATAATTTCTCGATTTGGTTTGTCGGAAAACACTCTAGTAGGTGGAATTGTTAGTATTAAATACAATTCAGAAGTTCAAAAAGCCCATCACGACCGGGCTTCGAACCCGGGTTATGTCATTATATTGTTAAAAAACAAATTTATTTTACAAAGTTTTTCTATGAGTGATATCATCAATAACTAGTTCTTTATATTTTATTGGCTGATTGGAAATTACTCGAAATAGTTAGCTAATCGTGGTGTCACCCATTTCTCCTTCCATAATGAATTGAACAACTTTCAACTAACTTATTAATTAAAGTACCGGGTATTAATGTGGTCAGAAAGTAGCCCGCAGATTAATAAACAAAAGTAGAGAGAATTCCCTATTCAATAATATTGATATATTATTTTACATGAAAATATCTAAAGCAGAATTCCCTTGATTTGCTAGTTGAAGTGTTGTGGGTACATAAAAATTATTATTTAAAAAAAAATTCTATTTTAGATGGTTGCCATAATAAATATAGGTCATGTATATATTTATTGAAAACTGCAAAAGTGCTAGAGGCTATTATTACTGAAATCAAGTAGCATTTTTGTATGATAGTAGTACCTTTTGTAGCATGATTTAAAAGAAGGCCAAGGAAACCCCATGCACAAGTTTTTGAAGGTGGGTACAAAAATTGTTAAAAAATGAAAATGCAGCAATATTAGCACAACAATGATTCAAAGGCAAACACCACCGGAATTCAATTCGTGACCATAGAATCTATTCCTGCAACAATTATTCACGTCTTAAGCTGCAAGCGGACTTCAGCAGGCCATCAATATCCTTTTTGAATTTGTTACCCCAAAATTGTTATGTTTAATGCATTTTTATAATATTACTAAATCAAATAATATTTACTTAACTGTAGTTCATTGTTGTGTCTGCATCTATGTAATTAGATTTATTTAATTGTCCTCTTTTGTAAATCAGTTTGTTAACTGAATAGGATCGTGAAATGAATAAAATATATAAGATGACCTTGCAGGTGGTAATTCAAAATACCCCTCGACCAATAATATCAGATAACCCACTTGTCTCGATTTAGTTTATGCTACAATGTAATGATATATTTAACAATATATGTATTGCACATTAGTGGTGGGGGTTTATTTCTATTTCTGCTTTATTTCTATTTAGGGCTGGGGTTATTTCACTTCTCTAGAAACACTTTAATTCATACATAATTATTTTAATATGGTAAAATAATATGATAACTTTGAGCTATGTATTCTTCAGCACAACAAATTATTGTTTAATGCTCTACATTGGGAGTTGGCATTTGACATATTATTTAAATTAAATTGTATTTATTTTGTGTTTTATTTACTATGGTGGCACATACGATTACGACGCTGTTCAGAAGCGTATGCGCTCTACGAGGATGTGAGTACGAATTCCACACAAGGCACAGGTTTTTTGTAATATCAACCTTCGCTCATTGTCATCTATATGTCATCTACTCATAGTCTCGAATAGCGTTTGTGCATTAAGATGAGACGTCAAGCAATAGAAATCATCACTTTGTATTTCATCGCATTGCGTGCAGCAGACGTAGACCTGTGCCTTGTACATGTCCAGATCCTAGGTTTAGGTTAGTCATTACATCTCAGTTGGCAAAATTAAGCTGTGTTCGAATGACCTCACAGACTAACATGAAAATATAAGAATCTAATATGTTTGTGAGTTACGAATAAGGATGATTAATTAGTGTGTGGTAGGAAATTTGGATGAAAATTACACACACTACTGATACATTTAGAATAAATTTATATTACATTATTCTATTTTAGATCTGTCATTGAGCTGCAATTTGGTGGAGTTGAATTATCACTCATCAACAGCTGCCATGTTGTAATTTCTGTTGATCCATTAAAATGAATATTCACTCTTTTGAGATAATATGTTATGGGATGTCCAATAGTTATATTTTATATAATCCAGAAATTAATTATTCAACCCGACCAGGATTTGAACCGAGTCTCCCACTTTCCGGATGGGACCTGATCCGAGTTTCATACTTTCCGGATGGGCGCCGGCCGCCGGCTCATTGATTTGCAATAGATATTTGTAAATCCAACGCCTCCGACACTTCGCACAGCGAAAACATGATCGTGGTTGAGCCAATGACCTCCCCAAATGAATTTGACTAATTTTAAATGAATTTTGTTTATGAAAGCTTTGGGAAGATAGATAGATCCCACGCATTCAAAAAACTTGTAAAAATACAGCCAAACTTTACATACTCAAAAGTAATCAGATCTAAAAAACAGGGCCAAGCTCATCATTCTACCACATTCTACCCTTCCACATTTGCGCATTCTTAATTCATAAACGTACAAGTGCCCCGCATAACTATATTCTTGAATAGCTTGACTTAATAGAATTTGCAACTAATAATTCGAACGTAACTGTTCATGCAAATTCTATTTTGCCAATTAAAATATTATGTAGGTAGGTACTACAACATGTTGCTTATACATACATATATATAATACAACATTGATGCATGAATTTTTCTCGACCTCCATAAAAATTAAAAATTCATGCATCAACAGAATATTGCAGCTGCAGCATTCATTTAATATGTTAAAACCTCTTGAAGGAACAGACATTGATCTCTACTCACAAAATGTTTTTAATTTTAAATCTGTGATCACTCAAGATTTACTCACTAGCTTATTTCCATTAGTCTCTTCTTTAATATGCATTTTTCATTTCTTTTCTTTCAATAATATCTGTTATTAATTTTCATTGTTAATAATTTTGATAGTTTCACATTTAAATTGAGGATTTCAAATATGTTTAAAAAGTTACATGTATTATTTTGTATATATTGTATATTTTAATGTCAAAAAGTTTTCATCCATAGGCTATGCTATGATTTACACTTGTGGAGTATTTGTACTCTGTTGTAATATGCATGATAATAAATAAATGTAAGCCACACAGGTAAGATTTTGTGTGGTCCCAAATTCGTATAGTCCCACACCGTTTCTTAGACCGTACCAGACGGGCATTTCCAATCCTGTCTCACTATCTCTAAATGTATTTTATTTTACTCCTGAACTTTTTTTTAGGTTAAGTTAGTTTAGGCTCTTAGTTAAGTTTTGCATAAGTGAACACCGACCCCAGAATATATGCAAGTGTCCATTCCATGTACTGAAAGATAATACCATAATTTAATAATTTTCAATTTCAATTTATTTCTGCTGAACAATAATATCAACAAATAACAATTATAGTTGCAGTAAAATAATAACAGCTTTTAATGAATGAAGATCATAAAGTTATCTATCGAGGGTGAAAACACAACCAAAACGAATATTGATTGATTTTTGCACTATTGGAATTTAAAAACACCCGCGAGCTCTTAAACCAACCACCGAAAGGCCCGCCCTGCAGGCAGGGTCAACACACCCGCGGAGATCGTATTTAATTCTGGCACTCGTGCGTAAAGGAACTTCGTCCAAAGGGATTATTTATGTTTACCATAAACGTAATAAGACACTTGAGCAAAGTTTCTCCAAACATTGTGTCTTACAAAAAGTGGAAACGGCTACGAAATTTTGGAAATCTAAATTTAGGAGTCAAATGTAAGTGGTATGAAATCCATGCATGCTCAGTATTTTGAGGTTATGACCCAAAGGCTGGACCTAGGGCCACTAGGTGCCCTTAACACAAAGACCAGGCCTAGCCCCTAGGCTTGTTATTTGAGCTCTGTAACTAAGCCTAATGCTAGTGGGGTGTATAATTGGGCACTCTTGCCGTTGAGCGGGTCCAACTTACATTAGTTAATACTAACCTCACCACGGCGCTTCGCGCCCACACCCCCACCCCCCTAACCTAGGTTTTCCCAGCATAAATTTTTGCTAGGAAAACCTAGGTTAGGGGGGGGTTAGTACTATAGTACACGAAAAATAACGTTTTTAAAAGTTGGACCCGCTCAACGGCAAGAGTGCCTATTGTAAGGGCCTGCCTAGGGTACCTAGCCTAGTCCCAATTACTGAATATGTAGCCTATATCACGCAAGTTCAATGCGTTTTAGATGAAAGCGCCTTGGTTCCAGCCGGTTGCAGAATAACCTAGGCCTACACGTTGAATTTGTCTCAAAGCGCAAGCGCTTTAGATCAACTCCCTTTGACTAGGCCTAGGCCTACCTATCACACATGCCAAAGAAAGTGCCTTGGTTGAAATCGCCTTCCATGAATTCGATTAGGGATCCGCCCATACACTAGGGTCTACACTATGTAGTGTGTTCTTCCAAGCCGGTTGCAGAGTGCAGAGTTTTGAACGCTTTTACTTATATGACAAGCAGTGGATGCACATGCATCACAAGCCTCTTTGAAATATTTATCATGTAAGCCGGAACTCCTTCGGTTGGGGGGGTCCAAAATAAAATCGTCATGTTTTTCACTAAATTACAATTTACCTTTAACGTTTCTATTTTAAATTTAAAGGACTTTCAACCGAAAAGAAGTTTCGCCAAAATAGAAACGCTTCAGGTTTTGTAGGCCTAGTTGTTTGTAGTTAATAAAACAGCACAAACCTGACGATTTTATTTTGGACCCCCCAACCGAAGGAGTTCCCGTAAGCCAAGGCGGTTTGGTTCCCTCTAAGTCGCCCCCGAAAGTGAGTTGATCGAAAGCGCTTTGAGGCAAATTAATTTGAGGCTTTGTAAATCACTGACTGCAACCGGCTGGAACCAAGGCGTTTTCATCCAAGCATAGTATTTCAGAAGCGACTTAAAAGGAACCAAACTGCATTGCCTTATGTGATGTACACTTCAAAACGTCTTCGTGGTGAGTGTGCATCCACCGCCTTATATTTTATATTATAAATTCTGCACTCATCAAACGGGCTGGAAGAATGCGCTTCCAAGTGTTTGTGATAGGGCCTATGGGCGAATTCCAAATCAAATTCGTTGGCGGTTATTTCAACCAAGGCGCTTTGGTGTGCACGATATACGTAGACACTACCCTTCCTTGAACGCGATCTAAACTCCCTTAAAGACCGACTAGCTACAACATCCCCAAACAAGTCATTCCAATCCCTAGAACAGTCCTTTCCAAGAAACCAAACCGACCCAAGTCTGTTCAGCTTACTAAGTTACATTCCGCTGGAACTTCTACATTTAGCCCATCCTGCAGCCTATAAGTTGGAACAAGTGCAAAGTGTCATGTGGTAAAAGTCGTAAAACTGCCTAATTGGTAGGTGTAGGCCAAGGAGGTATGAATAATGTAAGGAGGCAGTGTGGCGTCGTCAAAACCATAGCCACTTTGAACGACAATGGTGGTCGGCGAGAGCCTCGAACCCAAAGCAAGGTCGTCGGTATTATTAAAGCTCATTGTCAAAGCTATGAACATTTCAAAACAAACAAAAACGCAGCACATCAACAAAAATTACATTTCACCTCTTTATTATTCACTCTCATATTAATACAAGAGTTATTATCAATGTTTTAAGTATAATATCAGCTGTTTCAGCGCCGCCATTTTAACATAGCGGCCGTCGATGGTAGTCGCCATATTGGTCAGCACTCAGCACCAACGAGAAGCTGTAAAAACTGCGAAAAACTCTATGTTTTAGTAGCCGCCATATTGGTCAGCACCAACGAGAAGCAGCAAATACTGCGATCAGGCTGGATCAGACGTTCAAAACGGCCACGTTGATTTGTACAGCCACAGATAGCGCATGCTGTCTCCTTACATTATTCATACCTCCTTGGTGTAGGCCTATTTACACTAAGCCATACCTACCCTACCCTCATAAGTCATTATGACAGTTTTAAAATTAATTTTACAATTTGTCAAGACTGGGCAACACCTCCAAATAAAGCCCCAACTCCCCTTAATTGAGTACTGTATAAGTGCCCGAGTGCACTATATCGCTCACAGGTTTCTTTCTTTCTTTCTTTAACGTCTAGGCCTATCCTATTTAGTTAATAACTGATTTACAAAGGAGGACAACTAAATAAATCTAATTACATCGATGCAGACACAACAAGAACTACAGTTAAGTAAATATTTGAAATACTTACTACCTAGTAATATTACAACAATGCATTAAAACACAACACTTTTGTTAACAAATTCAAAAAGGATATTAATTGCAATTAATTAATGTAGGCCTAGGCTATCAAATATAAAAAAAGGTGGGAAAAAAAGAAAAGAAAAAGAAAAGCAAATTTAAAAAAAATATTAAAAAATAAATACAAAAATAAAAAACTTGGTATTTATTAGACGATCCCATTCAAACTTACATGAGGATTGCCAAAAATCAGGAACAGCAAATCAGGGAGTAATCAAACTTTTGCGGAAGAAACCACCGAACGCGAATCTTGTTCTTGTGTTTGAATCTTGATAACAATTTAGTACAAAAGAAAAAAAGATCTTGACTCTAATAGTAATATATAATTATATTAGACATAGGCCTATAATTATTTGAAATTGTCCAAGTCAAAAACTGATCACAGCAATGATACAGGACACCTAACTCAAGTTGCAAGCTTCACCAGTGGGTGGCAACCAGACAATCTAGGCAGAAAAATATCATTGAAATTTGAAAATACATTGATTATTATTTTTATTTTTTTCTTGTGCAAAGTTGACTTTTTTAGCCATTTGTCTGTCTTTCTATCCAATGACTGCCCGCTTTTCTATCCTGCTCAGTTCATCGGGCAGGGAGTCAATGTCATAATCAACCCAATAATGAACAAACAATGACCATTTGTTTGATTCATTTCCCTTGAGCCAAGATTTGCTGTCTGATTGTTTCACGATTGAGGAAAGGATGAAGTATAGCGTGCTGGTAAATACATACAAAGTATTGGAAGATATGTTTTTAGGTATTCTACCCAAATATTATTAAAATTGTTGATCGTGATAGAAATTCTACTTTAATAAACTCATTGGAAGTTCCTAGATTAAATTCTGAAGCATTTAGAAAGTCATTTATGTACAGAGGCGTATCCTATTGGAATTCAATTTCTTATCATATTAGAAGCCAGTTTACTGATCTAGGAATTGTACAATTTAAAAGTAAAATTAAAGCAATGATAATGAATCAAAGAGCAAAAAATTGATTTTTACTATTTATTTGTAGGTTATTGTCTGTGTTTGTGTAATGTTAATTTACCTTCATAAGTTCTTATTAATGATTTAGCTTTTCTCTTCGTTTGTTCATTATTGCTTTGATTATGATATAATCAATGTATTTTCAAGTATATTTTTCTGTCTAAATTGTCTGGTTGCCGCCCACTGATGGAGCTTGCAACTTGAGTTAGGTGTCCTGTATCATTGCTGTAATCAGTTTTTGACATGAACAATATTAAATAATTACCGTATATATATCTTTGTCTTTATCTTTGACTTTGGCATTTTCCTAGTTGTACCTATTCATACTTCATTTAAAGGGGTAATTAACCGCTAAACTAAAAAAATATGTATCATTCAGGCTAACTAGTAGGCCTAATGAATTTAGCAATGAACAGAAAAATTATTGGGGCCACCATGACCTCCCAAAAAATTGTCAAACATGACATTTTTCAAGCTATAGGTGGGACCAGATAAGCTGTCGCACGTCAAGGTCAAGCGAGAGCACGGACGCCAACGTTGACAATTTACACACAACTGGCATTAGGTAGGGCCTGCCGTATTTGGCCATGTTATCGTGATATGTTATCACATAAATCAACATTCTATAAGTTGTGAATAAAGTAGTTCGTCCCACAGAGTCAGTATTTTAGCGAAATAATGATTTTAAGTAATCACGATTACGAAAGTGTTTTTTTGCCTTGTTGGTAACTAATGGTGTGTCCAAAGTTCCAGCTGTTTATAATGCCAACCTCGCCAGATGTGATGTCAATGTTTAGGAGCATCAAAATGTCTTGATTTTATTCGTACACTTCATAAACACTTTATTTTTAGGATATATTGGCAAGGCTTGGCTTTAAAATAGTCGTGTTTTTCTCCGAAAGCAGTTTTAGAGACCGTTATTTTATTTACTTTTTGCCGATCCTGTGGCCATAATGCTTGGACGACAGTGCTGCGATCCCTCGGCGACCGACAGCTTATCTGGTTCCACCTATAGGTCCCATCGGCAAAAATCTCCCATAAGAAATAACATGGAGACGATCTTTATGCCCCGTGACCTTGGATGATTTTGATCCAAAAACAATATTGGCCATTATTGACATACTCTACAGCCTTTTCTGTAAATTCTCTATATTATTTTGTTTTGTAATTTGGGCAAGTAGTTCGGTCAAAATATGCTGATTACCAAGATGGGGTGTGATTTTGGAATGCATATTTTTGCGTGTTTGAGGGTATACTTGGGCACAGTTTCAAGACACGATGTAAAAAATGGGCATTTAAGATTTGTACTATGCTCTAGTATCTATGTGGACCAAAAAAGAAGCTGGTTAATGCCGATTTAAGAAATTTCCCAAAACAACAATTTTTGCAAATTTCTGGATCAAAAAAATTGAAAAATTTGTGAAAAGGGGAATCCCTAGACCCAAATATGATTTCTTAAGAATGCAGTAAAGACGTCTGAAAAGTAAGTAGAATGTAAGAGGGGCTTAATAAATGAGTGGATTATTTTTTTGAAATTTTTTGATGGGACATAACCTCAGAATCAACAATTGTATTCAAATTACTGGAATCAGTTGCTCAAGTTCAAAATTGAACTTTTAGCAGCGGTTTTTTGTATATTATTTCTACACTCCTTTATCTACAACCTAAATAAAAGTATTTTTGGATTTATATGGTTTGTTGCGTTGCACAATTTTTTTCGCCTGCCGGTACAATTTCAAATTTTGTACCGTTTAACGGAAAAAATCGTGCAACGCCAGAAACCATATAAAACCAATAATACTTATATTGAGGTTGTAGATAAAGGAGTGTAGAAATAATATACAAAAAACCGCTGCTAAACATTCAATTTTGAACTTGAGCAACTGATTCCAGTAATTTGAATACAATTGTTGATTCTAAAGTTATGTCCCGTCAAAAAAATTTCAAAAAAATTATCCGCTCTTTTATTAAGCCCCTCTTACATTCTACTTACTTTTCAGACGTCTTTACTGCATTCTTTAGAAATCATATTTGGGTCTAGGGATTCCCCTTAAATCACAGTTACAAGATATATTTTTTGAACTGTCATTTTAGTGTAGTAGTGTGCTATAGATCTTGTGGTAAAAAAGATTTTTTTTTTAGTAAATAGCCCCTTTAAATTTTTTCATATAATTATTTTGTTATTTAAATTTCTATTGAAGTTATACTAGTATTTTTATTTTGCAGATTCTTCATTCCAGAGCACCATTCAACGCAACCGCTCCTCAATGTGTGATGCCAGCCAACATAATCCAAAAGATCGGCTGGTTTGGATGGATATGGAGGTAAGCCTACTGTACAGAAATAAATACTATTAGCCTTTTGGCACAGAAAATTTTTGACACAATTTTTCAAACTGTTTCCTTGAAAACTATAGGCCAACTAGTACTACCGGTATCCTACCAAGCAACCTTATTTAAAGTCCTGGATGGCCATTTGAGTGCATTGCCTATTTTGCCGCTCTTCATTCAAGCGGAAAAAGTAGTCTTGTAGACCTGTCAACCCTTAATTCCTATTGGCGCGCGTCAGAGACTTCGGTCAGCGTTGTCGATAAGGAGGCTCCACTCCTTTCAACATAATAGAAGAGCAATTTAAATGTGTCGTGTTTGAAGCGAGTTCTATTTGGAAACGTCGAGACATGCGTGTCACGGACCCTCCTACCGTCGTTTTGACGAAGGTAAAATTGGTACATGAGTCGGCCTGTTTGTAAATTTAGTTTCTTTGAGAAAAAACCAGTTCACTCAAATGGCCGTCCAGGACTATACTAACTGAAATAGGCCTGTTTTGTTTTGAAATTGTTTCTCCATGTGCCACCCATAAATTACTAGGAAAACGCTTAAGTCCCGCCGCGTTGTTGGATGAGCGTAATTGGTGCATTGAGCTGCCATGTGTTATGCGGATTTTCTGTTGTTCTGTGAAAAAATCATTACTAAGTTGAAGATTTTTTTTTAAATTAAATTAAATTATATAAAAAATTAACTTAAATTTTTTTTTTTTAATGCCTAATCGTAATTTTAAAAAAGAAAAAATCTTAAAATTTCGATTTTCATAAGAAATAATTATTTGATTGTGCTCAAATTTTACACGAATATATAAATTCATAAAATTAAGGTTCTGTGAAAAAATCATTACAATCGGATAAAGCATGTAGGTGTTATAAGTCAAAGAATTGTTTAAAAAAAGAAAAAACCCGTAAAATTTTGATTTTCATGAGAAATAATTTTTCGATTGCGCTCAAATTTCACACGAATACCTAAATTCATAAAATTAAGGTTCTGTGAAAAAATCATTAAAATGGAATAAAGCATGTAGGCTAGTAGGTGTTATAAGTCGAAGAAATTTTTAAAAATCGAAAAAAATTGTAAAATTGCGATTTTAATGAGAAATAATTTTCCGATTGCGCTAAAAAACGTGGCAGTTCTAAGTTCAGAGATTTAGAAGGCCTCCATAAAATTTCATCGCAATTGGAGTATCGGTTTAGCCGGAATCGTATTAACAAACCAGCCTTTACATCCTGGAAGTCGCCTGCCACATCAAGTCTAACCTGGGGAGACTCAAAATTAACAGCAACATCCACAGCCATCATACCAGAAATCGTGAGAATGTACAAGTCCTGCCTCGCAGATTAGAGTTAACTCAAAAGAGTCCAGACTTCCTCGGCGCAAAGATTTTTAATATTCTTCCTAAACATATTACCGAAATTGAAAACTCACGCGATTTTAGGAATACTTTAAAAAACTTTTTAACCACAAGGGCTTTTTACAGCATTAATGACTTATTTGAACACTAACCTTGTGCCAGTCAGTTCTTCTCTTATCACCATTTTATTTTATTTTAAGCATGTTCATCTGTATCTGTGATAGCCATCTGTGTTAGCTCAAAAGCAAATTCGAATGTAATTTTAATTGTATTACCGTGTAAGCTAATGCTTTACTGTAAATGTTTACTGTAACCAATAATTTGCTGACCATGTACCATGTATAAGTGTTATCACACATAATACCTATGTACAATAAAGAACTGAACTATGAACAAAAATACAAAAAGAAAGAAAAAAAAGAAAAAAAAAACATTCCGGATTTTTTTCTCCAGTGTAGTAGAATGGAATCTTCGCTTCGCTCGCTACGCTCATCCAAAAATGTAAATTAATGATTCTACTTTTAATGATGTTAGCGTATGTCTCCTATGTGTATAGGCTCTACAAAATTATTGACGAGTCATGTGAAATTGAAAGAACAATCTTTTTTGATGATAAACTTTTTTGATGATAAACTTTTTTGATGATAAACTTTTTTAGAATCAGTAGCATTTTTTAGGCGCTTAGGCCTACTTTTTCAGTTAGATACACTAGGCCTACCTATAAACTAGGAAAACGCTTAAGTCCCGCCACGTTGTTGGATGAGCGTAATTGGTGCATTGAGCTGCCATGTGTTGTGCAGATTTTCTGTTGTTCTGTGAAAACATTATTACTAAGTCGAAGATTTTTTTAAAATTAAATTAAATTAAATAAAAAATTAACTTTATTTTTTTATTTTTTTATTAATCGTAAATTTAAAAAAAGAAAAAAAGTGTAAAATTGCGATTTTCATAAGAAATAATTATGCGATTGCGCTCAAATTTTACACGAATATATTAATTTATAAAATTAAGGTTCTGTGAAAAAATCATTACAATAGGATAAAGCATGTAGGTGTTATAAGTCAAAGAATTGTTTTAAAAATGAAAAAAAAACTATAAAATTTTGATTTTCATGAGAAATAATTTTTAGATTGCGCTCTAATTTCACACGAATATCTTAATTCATAAAATTAAGGTTCTGTGAAAATATCATTAAAATCGGATTAAGCATGTAGGTGTTATAAGCTGAAGAATTTTTTTAAAATTCGAAAAAAATCGTAAAGTTGCAATTTTAATGAGAAATAATTTTCCGATTGCGCTCAAAAACGTGGCAGTTCTAAGTTCAGAGATTTCGAATGCCTCCATAAAATTTCATTGTAATTGGAGTATCGGTTTAGCCGGAATCGTGTTAACAAACACACAAAAATACATACAGAAAAAAAAGAAAAAAAAAAAAGAAAAACATTCCGGATTTTTTTCTCCAGTGTAGTGAAATGGAATCTTCGCTTCGCTCATCCAATAATTCCTAGTTTTTTGTTTTATGCACAGCGTGCTCAACGACTGTTGACCTTCTCACACAGTACCGGTACCATATACCTGTCAACAGAACTTACCTACTTTCTTACTTATTTCCAGATGACGGGTCTAGATACTATCTTAAATGACCACATAATGGAAGTAGCATGCATCGTGACAGATGATAACCTCAACATTGTTGCTGAAGGACCAGACCTAACGATCCACCTTTCTGACCACATTCTTGATTCAATGAACGCGTGGTGTGTAGAACAGCATGGAAAAGTAAGAACAATTCATGTATGGTACCGGTAGTTAAGACCAGAGAAGTTCTGGCTTGTTGTGCAAAAATGGTACCAGGAAACCGAACAGCAAAATTCGTGAATTTTATAAAAAGTTGTGGCCTCACTCATTGTAAATTTTAAGTTTGTTATGAATTAATTTTTGATTTTGTAGACCTATGTAGTATTTAATTGAATTGAACAACTTAATTTTGCGAATTTTAATGTGAAAACACAGATCGTGGTAAAACTAATAGATTGTAATGTCAAGCCTACAACATATTATAGATTGTAATGTCTTTGCTAGTCCTGAATTTGAGTTTGAGTCGATTGTAAGTACCGGTAGTAAAAATAAAGCACTGGTATTCGAGTAGAGTCCAATTGAAAGTGCTAATGCAGAAACAGCATAAGACCACTTTTGGTCAAAAATGAGTTGGGAACAAAATTTGAATCTGAACACATGGACCCATGACCCATGATTTAGTGAAGAAAGAACACAACTCCATTCAATTATGAATGGTGAAGGGGGGGGGGAGGCTAATTGATGTCGTGCGGTGGAGAAACAACACAAGTTCAGGGACTTGTGTTGTTTCTCTATTACCGTACACTGTGGGCACAGCTAATAATAGAGTACCGGTACCTACTGTACTGTGTTATCTGTGCTATGGGTATTTGTGACAAAATTTATTTTCCCTAAAATTACAATAATTTGCAGTTATTTCTCAACTAGCATGTTATGTATGCTACAGTACCTATGAATTAAATAAAAAATAAGTTGTGTCTATAAAAGTGCATTGTGTTTTCAAATTTGAAAAGTTAAAAAAAAATGCATAGAGGCCTAATGGAGAAACAACATATGTCCACAACACTTTTTCAATCAAAGTTATCAGGTATAACAAAAAAGACTGATATTTTGAATTTTGATCTATGTATACATATTTTCTTTCATCTATTTTTTAAGATAATTATTTTAATCACAAAGAAGTATTTAATTTTTTTTGGTTTTACTTTTTTTCCTATGCCGAAAGCCTGATTTTTCAATCATTTTTCTTCCTGGCTATCCAGTAAATATGTGCTTCCTTCTCTGGCCCGCTCAGGTTATTTGGCAGGGCGTCAATGGCAGATTTTTTACTTGGAATTGTTGTTTGTGGACTTAGGCTATGCTGTTTCTGCATTAACACATAGCCTACTGTACCTAGTACTTTGATCAGTGCTTTATGTACTATGACTGTATCAACTCTTCGACTATGCAGCTTGAATGAAGGATCAAACGAATGAAGAATGAAGATTCGCGTTCGGTGGTATCGTCCGCGAAAGTTTGATTACTCCCTGATTTGCTGTTCCTGATTTTTGGCAAACCTCATAATCGTTTGAGTGGTATCATCTAATAAATCTGTTTTTTTGTTTTAATTTTTCTTTTTTGATGATTTTTCTTTAAATAAATAAATAAATAAATAAATAAATAAATAAATAAATAAATTGTATTTTTTTAGTCTACCCACTCAGTTATATAGGTAACTGATTTTCAGTTCTTTCTTTTCTTCTTTTCTTTTCATTCCCCCTCCCCCCCCCTTTTA